>JBBPDB010000134.1:8705377-8717351 GCA_037974465.1 Brachypetersius altus
TTAAATGCAGAGGAAGTATTTCGTGCTGTTCACACTGTGTGCAGTGGTGTGTTCACGTATGACAAATGGTCACTTTCTTTCGAAAAGTACAATCATGGTGTAAAGATACATGCAGAAGGAAAGGAATAATAGTATGTGGGAGCAAGCTGAGGTAACGGCATTGTCAGTGTTCTCCTCCAAGCATGTTGAGCTGGTCTGTGATGCTCTCAAGCTGTGGTGCTTCAAGTAACTAGGAGGAAGTGTGTACTAGACTTCACTCTCACAGTGTTGGTAGTATAATGTTACTGGGATGTCCTAGCTTATGGGGGTAACTCACCAGACCAAAAACCAATAGGTTGTTTGGAGAGAAAATGAAATATTTGTGTTGTAGACATCACAAAAATCTGGATCCCCTCCTCACCGGCATGAAGAAATGTCAGTCAGTAAGTTTCACTAATAAGACTTATGTGTAATAGCCAACAGGGAGTGTTCTAATGATGTCACCACTGCAACATCCCGAATCAAATCTCCCAGCCAACACCTTCAAAAAGCTAAAAATATCTCTGTGTGAAAATGTCACATAGTTATTAGGCGTGCTGCATGAATGAAAATCTAAATGGATCCATTTTCTATCTACCATCCCTGCCTGAGCAAACCCACTTATTCTCCAATCCAACCTCATCAAAAAAAAAAGAGAAAGGAAGAAAAAACCAGAAAGCACTAAAGACCAGCAGGCAATTTTTGGACGTGATCCAGTATCCATGGAAACTAATCGAGCTAGTAGGCAGGCTGTGGGTACACCAGAGGGAAAAGCACTACAGGAAATGACCTAACAAAGCCTTCTCTCCCATTGCTCCCATTTTCCAGTCGCACAGAGTGAGTAATGCTTGGACCTGAGTTTTGCTTTTTCTTCTCAGGACTGGCTGCTACTTGTCTGGATCTGCACAGCAGACAGAGCGTGGCCTTCGTACAGCAGACGGCTGGTCCCAGCATGCCGCGTTTTACACATGGTCTTCATTTCCTAAGTGAAAGAGCCTCTCTGTATACAGCATGTGTTCCACTGGCTGAAGACAAACGACAGGCTTTATACGGGACTTGCTTCATCTCTTTTTCGACAGTATTAAACATGCTCGTCTCGACGTGAAGATCCGTGCCCAGTCACACAGAGTGGGGCTTGCAGTGCGTCTAACACATTAAGGGCTTTCATCTCTGTGTGTAATTACAACCGGTCTCCTACTGGCCATAATTATATTCTTTTCTTTGGAAGAGATGTGATCGCTTTGGCGGTCCACTGAGAGCTTTGCTTTTGGTAGCTCCAAAGCTAAAAGAGACGACAGCAACATGATTTTTGAACAGTTCTAATCAGAAACATTATTTTCACTGTCGTCACTGGATTTGTTTTTTAACTGTAAAAAATGGGCCCACTTACATTGTTTTCGTAGTGATATTTGTGATTGTCTTGCCAGACTTGGTAGGAAAATACTACTTAACACCATGACACCAGACTACTACACCGAGTATTGTTTTCAATCAGTAGACCACAGCAGTGGTTGGTACAATGTAGCGGGTGGCATTGCTGCCTTCCAAGAGAGTGGGGTTCAGTTCCTAACCTGATTCACCATACAATCCCAAAAAGAGTTGCTGGGTAAGATACCTAAAGTGACATTTGCCTACACCTGTGAGGCACAAAAATGGCCAAATGCTATAAATGTACATCACAATCAGCTCAAGGTCATATTGTCACCACAACATGACCAGATGTGTTTTATACATTTACGGCATTTATCCAAAGCGACTTCCATTCCCTATCTACAGGGGACAGTCTCCCTGGAACAGCTTGGGGTTAAGGGTCTTGCTCAGGGACCCAGTGGTGGTGTGCTGAAGGTAGGATTCAAACCCATGACCTCTTGGTCCAGAGGCAAGTATCCTACCACTAGGCCACCACCATACAAAGGTGGTTTGTGTAAGGTTCCCAAATGGTGCAGCTATCTAAGGCTTTGTTCTATTATAAGGAATATTGTGGAGTTTGATTGCTGATGATGTTGGGAATCCATGAGATCATGGACAGCTCCACACTAGATGCGAAATATTGAATTAAAAGACATAGAACCGTTTTAGGTGATGTTTCAGGTGCACTCTCTTATTAACCCCTCAAAAAGTTTTGTGTCTTGTGAAAGTATTTTGACAATATTCAATCAATATTTTCAATGAAAGCTCCCTGAAAGGACTCCACATTACATTTACATTTAAATTGTATACTTTAAATTAAAAGAATACACATCTAAGCCACACAGCTTCGGGGTGTTTCTTTAACATTCAAATCCAGTCGATGGTTTTGTCATTCATGTCTGGAACTAGCATCACAATGGCCCCAATCACCATAATATCAGGATAGATAAAAACAAAGATTCCCTCACAAACTTGACCCCTCACCGAGCGTATTGTGACTCTACACCATCTGTGGCCACCAAATGGGCTTAGTCACCCAAGTCAATACCTCTGATGGTAGCAAGATAAGGCCAAGAGCCTATTATTCCAGTGCATCCAGCAGAAAACACTAAAACACCCCCGTCTGAATGGGCGAAAAGAAAAGACTGAGAAATCTAAGTTAATTATTTTTTCCTTTCTTCCAATGTTAAATTAAACAAGTGGTCTACAGTTGTTTCTTTTCCAGGCTTTTCAATGATGCAAGACTTCATAGTAGTGTGCATCTTGTATGTATATCTTGTAAGATCTGTATGGGGAATTTCAAAAGGTGAGGCATGATCCATATGCAGGGAGTAAAAACTGGGGTAGAACGACAGATGGAGGAACATTTGTACTCTATGCGCAACAGGTAGGCAGTATTGGCTCAAACACATAACCAGGTCAAACAATGAAGATGTTGCAAACTGTTCTAATATCAAAGAGGCAGTGATTTGGACATGGACCTTTGGTGGAGTGGGTGAGGGGGTGTTTGCATGTCAAAGTGGGAACACAACAGCTGCCCGCTGCGTCTCCATCTGGGCCACAATGGCCTTTTACACACAACATGCTAATGAAACAGTGGCTGTAAACAAAGAAACCACAGCCGTTCGGTCCTGTGTGTATAGACAAGGTCGCATAGGCTCACCACTGAGATGGATATTTCACAAAGGAAGACCTTTTTAATCACATTTTCTTATAAAATAGAATGTGAACAGGGCCTTACATTGTTGTGAAGAGTTGCTGTTTTGTGACCTAAAGTGCCACAAAATGGCCATGAAAAATGATAATCAGGTAGAGCTACACTATATGGACAAAAGTATTAGGACGACTGATCATCACACCACAGTGACTTTAATGACATTTCATTCAAACACATAGACTTTAATATGAGGTTTGTCCCCACTTGGAGGTATGGCAGTTTCCAGTCTTCTTGGAAGGCTTTCCACAAGATTTTGGAGTTTCTATGGGAATTTATGTCAATTCATTCTGTAGAGCATGTATGAGGTCAGACACTGATGCTCACAATCTCTGTTCCAGTTCATCCCAAAAGTGTTGGATGGGGTTGAGGTCAGGGCTCTGTGCGGGCCAGTCAAGTTCTTCCACACCAAACTCATCCATCCATCCATGTTTTGTGTCACAGAGAAAAGGGTCTTACAAAAACTGGTCCACAAAGTTGGAAGCATGGCATTGTCCAAGATGTCTTGGTATGTTGAAGTATTAATATTAACCGTCGCTGGAAGTTAGCGGCCACCTGCCTTCACTACTTAAGAGATGTGTTCTAACGCTTTTGTCCATGTTGCGTACATGATAATAACAACTTATATTCAATGAACAATTTATTTAGATTTTTTTCCTAAAAGACCAGGTAAAACAAATATATACAGCTCCACCAATAGGAGCAGGAGAACGACATTCAAGTGGGCAGGGCCTGTGAGGAGGGGCTAAAACGAAGCTTATCCAATGACGACAGCTGAAATTGTGATGGACATTCTCTTGTCGAATCAGACGCCGAGTCTCCGAGGCGGTCCGACTTCTTGTCTAATCAAATGCCAGAGAAGGTTTTGAGTTCTCAGGTTCGAAGGAGTTCTGCTTTACTCTCTCCGTCCTCATCCTGACGAGCGGGTCTCTCATTCAACACCAGCTTTTAAATTATTTTCCTCGTCTCTCCCCCACTTTAAACGTTGCCATGGCTGACACCGCCGTAGACACCACCACTGCCCCTGAGATTACTGCTAAGGTGAGTTTTACCGTTGAGAAAATGAGAAAAGGGTAAAAAAAAATTAAGACGCGAGGCTTATATTAAGGGGAAAAGCCGGCTTGAACTTGAAGTGTAATCGTTAAGGTGCTTTGTAAATGAGGTGTTTTCATTCTGACGATAAATACAAGCAAATTTCTCACGTAAAGACGTACAATTATATATTTTTGTGAGTAAAAGTCTTGTTGAACTTAACGCTGTCACGGTTTTATTCTTATAGAGCGTTCACTCAGGAAAAAATCCTGTCAGGTTAGCAAGCGTGCTAAACATCGTGCCTGCCTTTGTGTCCAGATTTTTGTTTTAACTAAAATGTCGCGTGAAAGTTTTAGCGAAAATTAGCCTGTTTTTTTCATTTAGTCTCAGAACCATACATGTATGCTCTTTAGACTGTGGAATAATTTTATTTTGGTTTCGAATAGTCATAATTTTGGGATGAAAGTCGCGTTTTTGGAGTCTAAACGAGTTTTTTTGCTTTCTGTCATTTTCTTACGGTTATGGGGCCAACATCGTGTTCCTTTATGTCGTCTTGGTTATCGTTCTGAACACAGTTTCGACTGAAATTCATGAAAACTGTTCATTTGTTCTCAGAACCGTACATTTCTGCTCTGTGGGCGGAAGAATTTTGGTTTGGTTGTGGAAATTGGGGTTTTTGTTTGAGTTTAAAAACGTCTGTCTGTTTTTCTCTTTTTTCCACATTTTTTTTACTAATTAAAAGCGCTGTATTTTCTGCCGAAAGGGCGGGAAAAAGAACCGACTGTGAGCGCGCGCTCGGCTTTGTTCCTCGTCGGGCATGCGCTTTTCTTTTTGTCTCCGTCTCGTGAACGCGCTTCGTGCTCGGCAGAACCACGACTGGGCTCGACCCAAATTAGTCAAATTCATGGATTCGTGTCTGAGCCAGTGATATTTAAACAGTTCGTTTGTGATTCGCGACTAAATATTTTACCGGATTCCGCCTCGTATCAGATCTCTTCATAACTGATTCATCACCTGGTTCCTGATATTTAACAGTTAATTTCTTATAAAAGACCAGATCTTTCCTACCAGATTCAGCTAAAGATATTTGAGATTTCTGGTATTTAACACTTAATTTCTAATTAGACGAGATCTATTTTACTTGATAGAGCCTTATATCAGATCTTTTACCAGGTTCGGCCTCAGATTTCAGAGATATCTAATATTTTAGGTTCATTTCTAATTAAATACACAATCTCGATCAGATTCCGCTTCAGAGCTTCCCGACAGCACATACGAGTGGTGCCCTTTTTTCTCCGGAAAAAAATGCGACCAGGTTGTAGTTTAGGCATTTAAAGGTCCGTTCTATAGGCTGACTCGCATGGTGTTTTGTTTAGCTCAGCTCTGCTTCTTTGTGGGTTCTGTGGTTGTGACGTTTATGCTCCTTGTGGGTGGGGGGTTGTACGAAATATACTTCCACTTACTAATACAACAGTTTAAAAAAGTTTCAGAATCAGCCTTATGAAGTTGTCCTGAAGTATGTAAAGTATTGTGTTTTCTCTACATTTCTTCTAATTTTGTTTACAGGACCTTAAGGAGAAGAAAGAAGCAGTGGAGGTGGTCGAGGAGGCCCCAAAGGAGAACGGCAGTGGGGACGCACCTGCCAATGGCAATGGAACAACGGTGAGTAAAGAGTGGGGGTATTTCCCAGCGGGCTTTAAGACGTTAGGCCCTGGCTTGCAGGTGTTGGGAGGCCCACAAACCCCCCCCCCCCTCCTCTCGCCGTTGTGCTCTTTTGTTTGGGTTTGAGAAGTGCCACAGATGTAGCTAAAGCAGAGCTGGTCTTAGCGTCTGCTGCTTGCCTATTTTTCAAAGCAGTACGAAGTCCTGGTGAGCTTGGAATTTCATTACTGATCCTCCCCCAACATAATTGCAGTCAAAGAGAGAGCAGTATGCATTGTCTCAGTGACTCAGTGAAATACATACAGAATCCCCCTTTTTTAATAACTCAATCTTAGCATTTTTGTCATGTAAAAACACACAAAAAACAAATGTTCTCCCTCTTAGACTAATGGTGCCTCTCACGAAGAACCCAGCAAAGAGGACAAGGAAGCTGAAGAGGGTAAGTGATTAACTTTAGTTATTGATGCTCTGTAGTGGTCTCTGTTAAATATGAAGTGGGTTTTTTGTCAGTATTATAACTCAAAGTGAAACTGGTGTTGGAACAGCTCCAGAGGGGGAGGGGGAGAAGAAGGAGGAGAAAGAGAAGGCTGCTGAAGAGGAAGCAGATGGGGAGGCAGTGAAACGTCCAGCAGAGGAGGAGGTGGGTTCAAAACACTTCTGTCTGCTTCTCCGTCATGATCGTTTAGTGAAGCCCGTAAATAGTCATCCTGACATCTTTGTTTTACCGCGTGTCTTGTGCCTGCAGGAGTCGGTTGAAACAAAGAAACAGAAGACAGAGGAGAATGGCGAGTCCACAGAAGCTGAAGTGAAAGCCTAAAGCCTTTGCTATCAAGTTTGGTAGCTCTGTCTGTATGGTCAACTGTGACCTAGTAGAGTTTGTGCTTTCTTTATATTTTACAGACATTCTGTTGCCCAACCAGCTCTGGACCCCCACCACCGGATTCTTTGTTGCACTGAAGCCTATAATATCGTCACCTCTTCCCCTTTTGTAAGATGTTATTTATTGGTGTAGGTGTAACATTTTTAGGACCCTTTTATAAAAAATCCTTTGATTTATATAAAGCTTTGCAAGCACATATTCTACTGTGTCTTTTTGACCAGCAGATACACTCACAAGCCGCTGTACCCTTTCTCTTCATGTTCTGACACTTACATGGGTGATAACTCTGATTCACTTAAGACCAAAGATAAAGTTTTAAGCAGGGGCTAATGGACAACATTTAATCCTGACTGTTTGTGCTGCTAGTAGGTAATCCCTTGCTTGGCTGATCTGTTAACACAACAGATGGCATATATTAAATGAAAGGGTCTCGTTACTGCACCTAGTTGAAAAGAAAACGATGGCTTGTCCTTTGGGTGACTGGCTTGTGTCATGTTAATTAACCCCTCTTAAACCTTAAGGTTTTTGGTCTTTTGTTCCATATGCATTCCAGAAGGATTGTATCTTTTTCACATCCTTATGTACAGTTTCGGTTTTTGTTTGCTCGGTTTGTTTTGTATGGGGGAGTGCAGGATCGAAACAGCCTATATCAGAACAACATGCTGGCACTGGTGTTCTCAGTCCTCTAAGCGATTCTCTTTTTTTTTTTTATGATTGTGTTTTGGTTGCTTTTGACCACTGCTTTGTATATTCTGGTTCAGGAGTATAAATAAAATCAATCTTGTCTTTTTAAACTGGTGTAATGTATTTTTTCTTCTGACTCATGGTATAGTTTTGCATTAATGGGCTTATTCTAGGCATGTGGTGGTAAAATCAGATGTAGGGTGACATGCTAGGATATAACCTGAACTAAATTTTCTGAACTTCTGGATCAGGTTTTGAGATCTTATGGTTGTGTATTTTAAGCTTCATATTTCAAGTCATGGAAGTTATTATAGCTTCTGCGCCCCCTAGTGGGAGTGTAACTTAGCGAATGTGTTGTATTTGATGTTCAGTATTAAATGACACCCACTGAACAATATCCCAGTTCTGAAAAATTTAATTCAAGCATGTACCTGATTTGCTTGGCTGTACAGTTGAATAATGCACTATATGCCAGTAGAAGTGTCTGTTTCCTGCTTAGTCATAATTAAACATGCTAATATAGACTGAACAATCAATGTTATTGGATTGTTGGGCTTTATTCTGTTATGGGCTGACTGTTTCCTGGGGACAACCATTCAAAAGTTACGATTTAGTTTTTTTTCTTAAAGGGCCATTCCACCGATTTTCAATGTAGGCAAAATTCAGTCGTTAAAGATGTAAACAAGGTCATTCAGAGTGGTTCGATGTTAGATGTGCCATTCTAGCTACACTTTCAGTGTTGTTTACAGGATATTATCGGTTGGTGTAAAAGTCAGCAGTTACATGATCAATGCCACTTTTACAGCAGGTTTCTGAAAATATTTAGAATATAATTAGAAATTGTAGAAAAACACCTCTTTGTGTACCACTATTTTACTCTTCCTAGCCTATTCCAGTCAGCTTGTAGGTTCACTGGTCATTTTGGATAGTAACTGAAACAGTTGTATTTGCATTCTTGATTATGACCTCTAGTTTCTATGACCACTATTGCAAAAAATGCAATCCATTTTATACCAAATCGCTGAATGGTTTTGTTTACACCAAGGTTTACCCTATATGGACAAAAGTATTGGGAGTATTGGGGATTTCCACGGTTTCAGCCAGACCCCTTACTCCCAGTGACGTATACCAAGACGTGTTGAATAACACCATGCTTCCAACTTTGTGGACACAGTTTGGGGAAGACTGTCCCAGAGCACAAAGCAATGTCCATAAAGACATGGTTGGATGAGGTCGGTGTGGAAGAACTTGACTGGCCCACACAGAGCCCTGACCTAAACCCCATCCAACACCTTTGGGATGAACTGGAATGGAGATTGGGAGCCAGATCTTCTCGTCTAACATCAGTGTCTGACCTCATAAATGCTCTACAGAAAGAATGGACACAAATTCCCAGAGAAACTCAAGATTTTGTGGAAAACCTTCCAAGAAGAGTAGAATCTGTTATAGTTTCAAAAGGGTACCAGTTCCATATTAAAGTCTGTATTTGAATTCAGTGCCACTGAAGTCCCTGTTGGTATAATGGTCCGGTGTAACAATACTTTTCTCCATATAGTGTACGTTGATTCAGATTGAAATGGGGAAAAATAAATGGAATTTCCCTTCGATTTCCTAAACGATCTTTTGTGGGTTGTCGGGGTCAAAACCTCCACTTTATAGCTAAAGAAAATCTTGCCTTTGCTGATCATGGAGTGCAGGAGTGCTGGACATCTTCAGTTATTCCAAGCAAAAAAAAAACAAATAAAAAGCATGAAGTTCTGCCTCCTAGTGGCCATGGAGAAAGTCTCCCCTGTTCATTATTACCAAGCTTGAGAGCACATCTCAGTCCAGGTCAGTCCCTGCGTCTTCCTGACCTCTTGAAGGGACGCCAAACTGAAAAAGGGTTTGGCTTGTTTCCTCCTTTTTTGGACGCCTGCTGAGCTGTAGTCACTCACACCCCAGTCTCAACGTCCGCTATGCCTGATGATGACAAGAACGACTGTCATTACAACCATCATGCCAGGTCACAGGGCAGCAGGTGGAGGAGCGTGCGGCTACAATGGCTCACTATAGGAGGGTGGGGGTGCACGACAATGTTTGTGATCGTCTCACACAACCAATGGACAGATGAGGGCGCATGCAGTCGAATCAGCCGCGTTGCTCAGCCCCTTCGACTCCGGTAGAGGGCGAAATCAAAAGCAAGATGTCAGTGGAAATAGGCCAACCCATCATAAATCCAGAGTTTATGATTCTGATTCTGTTTTTCATGTGTGTCCGTCTGCGTTATGCTGTGACAGCGTGGTAGACATGCATGTGGAGTAGGTGGGGGTGTGTGCGCGTTTGTTAGTGTTGTACTGGTGTGATTGTGTGTTTGACTAATGGTTAGTTTGGACAGTCTAAGGGCCAGAGTGTCTGTGTGTTGCTAGTGTAGTACTGTATATCTGTGATTGTGTGTGTTTGACTAATGATTAGTGTGAAAAATGTAAGGGGCAGAGTGTGTGTGGGTTAGTGTAGTGCTGTATGTCTGTGATTGTGTGTGTTTGGGGGTGATGGGTGTGTATGTGAGTGTAGGTGACTACCATTTAACATAACCAGCCTAATGCATCTGTAGTGGGATGGGGTGTGTGTGTGTGTGTGTGTGTGTATAATGCTTAGTCTATTGGTAGTATATCCCAGCCCTGATGCTGAATGCACACTACTCTGCACATTTGACAACTTCCCCTCCTTTAATACACTCAGTAAGCAGTTGTTAGTGAGCTGTTTAGATGTTGGGGAAAAACACTAACGTGGTGGGCAGCGGGCTTTCGGCACCACCGAAACACGGCCAAGACTATCACCAGTTACACCTCGTCCTAACAGCAAGCGTTTAAATGCAGTAGTGCATCACATCGCAAAGCCATTTACAGTATCAACACTGAACATGTCAAGTCTCCGCATAAAGACATTGAACATATAGGATAATAGATCCAGCTCCAACTAAAACTAGAATCTGTAATTACGCCACCAGTCAATATAGCTAACTGTGCATGTCTGACATCCTGTTAACTGGTTGTATGGTGATGCAGAGTCACATTCTAGACTGTCCTTCAACTTTAAATGCACCCATTAACTGTTATCACTTTAAATTTCACTTGTCTAGTGATCCACATTAAAATTATAATTCATTATTTTGGGTGGCCTCTTGTGAGTGATGAATTCAAAATGTGCCATTTCTGGCTAATAACAGAACTCAAATGTTACTGTTTATTACTGTAAATTTATGTCAGCAAAGAATACTAGTGTGTAAATATTAATGGAGTAACATGCACAACTTGTGTGTGCCAAAACTTTTGACTGGTGTTCTATAATTTGTACTTTTTTTAATTACGGGTAACTGCATGCAGCATAAATATGTGCTGGTGTAACAACCTGAAACGTTCAGCACTTTTGAACAGCTCTTTTCTCCACCTCATGAATTCGTTTCTTAAGTTTTTGTCTATTTTAATTGTGTTTTTAGGCAGGGCTTACAGCAGCAGACTACGAGTGGAACATCCACATGATGTGTCACAGCGTCAGAAATAGAAACATGCAGGGTTGAAGGGAAATGACGTTTTCTTTGAAAAGATTTGGGCCCCATTGCTGATTTATCTGCCTCACAGCATGCGGGGGAGTGTTTTCAAAAATAGAGGTTAGAGTGGTGTCATTCTTTACAGATAAAAGTAAGATGCTCCTTTTCTCTTTGTGTGTGTGTGTGGTTTTTTTTTTACATATGCAGTACTGTTCAAAAGTCTTAGGCACCTGCAGAAATCATATTTAAAAACCTTAGGTGAGCAGTGAGTGTTTTTCACATTAAAATTAGTGCATATACTAAATAAAACTAAAAATAAAGAATACGAAC
Organism: Brachypetersius altus; assembly: GCA_037974465.1. Lineage (NCBI taxonomy): Eukaryota > Metazoa > Chordata > Actinopteri > Characiformes > Alestidae > Brachypetersius > Brachypetersius altus. The sequence goes on from JBBPDB010000134.1 coordinate 8,716,634, forward strand.
ACAATTATACAGTAAATAGTCATTTTATGTACAGTGTGTTTCTTGTGGAAGTAGAGTCTCCATCAAAAACCTGGTTTTACTCGATCAGTCTTTCGTTAAGTTAAATCAGGAGCTGTGGATAGAATTTCACAAACCAAACAGCTGGAGGAACTGAGGACAAACCTGGGGGGTATTCCATGAAACAGAATTAAGGGGAAGTCTGACTTACTTCCTTACTTTCCCTTGAAATAAGCCAGACTTTCCCTTAGTCCTGTTTCATGGAATACCCCCCTGGAACTGAATCTGTGTTCTCCTCACCAAAATATTAACTATATTTTACAAACAAAACAAATCTTAATTTTCACCGTTTTATTTGCATTTACTCTACTTGTAGAAAGACACATTTAATGATCAGATAATGTCTTTAAACTGTTTGCACAGGGGCCTAAGACTTTTGCACAGTGCTGTACATGCATGTATATATGTGGGTAACTGTTTGTTATTATTCCTTTAAAATTGTACTCACATATTTACTTCTTCTTTTATATGGTTTTCTGTCCTTACACAGAGGTGATCAGGAATGGGCGTTATAGATGGTGGGGGGGTTTACATTTACGGCATTTATCAGACGCTTTTATCCAAAGCGACTTCCATTCCCTAATAACAGGGGGCAGTCTCTCCCTGGAGCAACTTGGGGTTAAGGGTCTTGCTCAGGGACCCAGTGGTGGTGTGCTGAAGG
>JBBPDB010000134.1:8717451-8755161 GCA_037974465.1 Brachypetersius altus
TGTGTGTGTGTGTGTGTGTGTGTGTGAGTGTGTGTGTGTGTGTGTGAGTGTGTGTGTGTGTGTGTGTGTGTGTGTGTTATGTGGCATATCTACAGCATAACCAGCCTAATGCTAGTGTGCACAAGAAATCGTTAAAGACACACACGCATGTTCTCTGTTTTACTGTTACACAGTCAGAAACAGAGGCCTACAATAAGGCATTAGTGCTGATTCACATGCAAATATACAGCTGACATCTTCAAACAGTCCATTGGCAAATTCACTACAACAGAGGATACCCTTGCATTTAGATATGTGAGAGTGGTTTTACCTTTTCGATTTCTTGAATTTCTCAATTTAACCTCACATAAATGGGCACTATAAAACTCTTTGGATTCAAAATGTAGTTTTTTTCCCCCACAGTTCAGGTGAATAAAACATGAGATCCATACCACACACCACTAACAGAACCTCACACTCTAATGATTTGAAAAGTGTTGCAAGTGAGACACACACTCTCACATATCTCAAACATTGCATGATGTTTGGCTGAACAGAACTGGGAAAGGAAACACAGGCTAATGAAGTTTGTGTGTGTGTGTGTGTGTGTGTGTATGTTTGTGTTTGCCTACAGTGTGTAAAACTAAATCTCAGTGAATGCATCTGAGGTGTCAGTGATTATAACTGATAAAAAAGCTGTGTCTGTGTTCTGGGTGTATGTGAGTGTGCGTATGCAGTATAAGACAAGCGTTTAATTTAAATGTGCACCAGTAGTGGCTGGCTCTCACTCTGCGGGTGCTCACCCTCCGGAGGTGGCAGCTGGTACACCACACACAGCGAGGAGTACAGGCAGCCTACAAATGACATCAGACTGGCAAAGTACATCACACCCTGCGCCCCGCCCACCAGCGAGGTAAGAGGGCCCATCGCCACGGAGACCAGAATCTGCGCCAAGAAGTACTGGCAGCTGAGGAGAGAGATGTCCACCCCCATGCCTCGCTTGGTCCCATCCTCTGACGAGCCACAGAACTAGTGGATATCAAACACACACACACACACACACACACAGAGATCACAGATTGTTATTTCACTCTATAACTGTAAATTCCCCAAAAGGTAGGTCATATTATACTCATGCACAACTGTGAGCACCTCATAGTACAAAACAAATCATTAGGCAATTCCTGTGAAAATGATACAGTTATATACTACACCTCCTCTCCAAGAAATAATAATGAAACATTCATTATGCAGATGGACAAAAGTATTGGGACATACCTGTTTTTTAAATGCCGTAAATATTGGAGTTTGAACTAGACCCTTTGCTTCCAGTGATGGGCAAGCCTAATGTTAATCCACACTTCCAAGAAGAGTGGAGGCTGTTATAGCTGCAAAGGGGGTCCAAGTCATTAAAGTCCCCTTTGGTGTAATGGTCAGGCGTCCCAATATTTTTGTCCATGCAGTGTATGTACTTAAATCATCTGCATATTAGGACGGTATTGTATATTACATATATACCATAAAGACAGTCATGGGTAATTAATTATACTATTATAATAAATGATATTATATAATTGCATAACTGTATATGCGCTACAGTACATGGCAGATCATGGGTAAATGCCTATGCAAATGATATAACTATGCTATGTATTAATACTAAGAAATACAGCAAGTAACTGATTCTGCCAACAATATACAGAACTTTATACTCTGTATAGGGAAGCTACTGGATAATTGATTATGCTAATTATATAACTGTATCATGGGTGCAGACACCATTATAGCAAAATCATTAGTTTCTCCGCCCCACTTTCCCCTCCTCGGACTACACTACATTTACACTCTTAAGGACGGTCATGTGTAATCGATTATACACACTCAACCTAGCAGTGACTTTGACATGTAGAAACTGATACACTCGCATCAGCACCACACACACACATACACACACACACACACACACACACACACACACATCCACGCCGCTAATATGTCAGCATCACTGCTGTGCTGAGAATCCCATAGCCCTGTGATGAAAAGGGCAAAGGACAGCATAGGACAACAGATGGGCTACAATCTGCTGTACACTTAAATAGGGGACCTACACTACATGAACAAAAGTATTGGGATACCTGACCAATACACCAACAGGGAGTTTGCAGCTATAACAGTTTTCACTCTTCTTGGAAGGCTTTCCACAAGATGGAGTGGCCATTCATTCTGTAGAGGTCAGACTCTGATGTTGGACAAGAAGGCCTGACTCACAATCTCTGTTCCAGTTTATCCCAAAGGTGTTGGATGGAGTTGAGGTCAGGGGTCTGTGTGGACCAGTGAAGTTGTTCCACACCGAACTGATCCAACCATGTCTTTATGGCCCTTGCTTTGTGCACTGGGGCACAGTCATGTTGGAATAGAAAAGATTCCACAAAGTTGGAAGCATTGCAAAAAAATGTCTCTGAATGCTGAAACATTAAGATTAAGCCCTTCACTGGATGTCAGGGGCCATCTGAACGGATCAATTAAGAGGTGTGTTCCAATACATTTGTCCATATAGTGTGCATGGAGGATGTTTCCGATAAAGTGGCAAATGGGATATAAAGTGGGCATTTTCAATACGAGTTATATCATATAATGTGACATGGGTGCTGTGTGTGACCAGATAATCTCATTTATGTGTTCAAATGGTGCTGTCATACTCAGCACTGTTGGATACACGTAACTCATCTGTGGAGCAAGGAGGACACACAGCCTACACACAGCTAAATCATTTTCCATTTTAAGCTCTGTCAACAGCACTTCTTCCCAGAGCTCTTCTGAAGATTTCTCAGAATCATGAAACACAAAAACATGCCTCAAATCCAAAACATGTTTTGTGGAGGGGGTCTCATTAGAGGCTGGGTTATAAAGGCATGATATCCAGAGGTGCAGCTTGAGGAACACTTGCATGACAGTGCTGCATTTTTAATTTGGCACGGAGCATAGTCGAATGTGGCTTTTTAATCTTCAAAGGGAACGTGACCCAGAATTTGTACGCAATTGATTTTTTGTTTATGAGCGCTGGTGACACTTCTATATTTAGATCGAATTTCACAATCTCAGCCTGTTTGGGAATGCTTACATTCTCATCATCTTCCTATTTTTTATCTATTGACGCACAATGATTAGAGTCAACCTGCTAACTATATAAGCTATGAGCTAAAGTCAAATGAAGGCTTTCTCTTACTGGCTTTTGGCATTTTATTTACCATACACAAGTTTAACCAGTTTTCTGTTTGCATTCTTAGTTGAGTAGCTGTGGTAAAATACGACTAAGGTTTTTTCATTTCAAAGAGAGTGTTTTTTTGCTAATTGATGTGATTTATTCAAAGAGAAAATAAAACGGCCAATGAATGTACAAATAAAATCCTGTCATAAAAGTTTAGCTGACATCACTGCCATTAAGGAACTGCAGTAAACAATTTTATTTCATTTTTTGGTCATTTTATGCCACGATTTATCTCACAAGCCTGTACTGGCCCCATTGGCTGACTTGCTAACTTGCCACTAGTTATCTTTGTAGATAACACCACTTTGTAATAACATTGAAAGATGTACTGCACTGTTGTGTATGTGCACACACTCAAAAGTCATGTGTAGCCAGTCGTGGAATCTCCTGAAGGTGTGTTAGCATTACCTAAATAGCTTAAAAAGAAACGAATGTTATATGAAGTGACTCTCTAAACATATTTTAGCACCAAGTTAAAAGATGTATCTCAGTGTTTTTAGATGTTTTTATGTGTTTTTAGTAGTGCTGGGCCGTTAACGGCGTTAACGCCCGTTAACGGCGCAAGATTCTTATCGCGCGATAAAAAAAATATCGCCGTTAACTGTCCCCCCGGACAGAAGGAGCTGTGTCTATACCACGCAAGCTGTGATGAATTTCAACTTGATATTTCAGTGACTTGTCCGGTTCATGCACGTTTTAAACCTGTCTCGGTCTCTCCCCCGGACAGAGTGAGCTGGGTCAACACTAAGCAAGCTATGATGAATTTCACCTTATATCACAGTGTGATATAAATTCATTCTGCCTAAATAATGGCATGATTGCAAATAATTGCAACTGGACCCTCACACACACTTCTCACTCCACAGAATGCTCTCCTACCTGTGGGCTCTGGTAGTATTCACAGAGCAGTGAGTAAGGCAGCGTGCAGAGAGAGGAGAAGAGCACTCCGTAGGTCACACACAGAGACAGCACCACATACAGGTTGGTGGAGAGTGTGGCCAGTCCCGTGCCCAGGCCGAACGCCAGGTAAGCGAAGAAATACAGTGAACGCAACGAGAAACGCTCCTCCAGCTTCTCCAGAATGGCTACAGAGACATGAACAGACAGGAAGAAAAAATGAGATTTGTTTTCCTGCACCTGGGTGGGAACAGAATCAGATCTTTATCTTTTCTGGTCAAAGAGTCTTATGGGAAACAGTAAACACCTATTTCAACACAACAACCATAAAATGCCAATGAATTACTGAATTTTATACAATTAACATTACGTTTAAATATATCTTTACCAGTAAATAGTGAACTTTCAATGTATTTGGAGAGAAATCCAATTGCCGGATCATGTAAATGCTTGTAAAATCTGATTTTCTGATTCTTTTTTACACATTAACACACTCTTTAAGAGTAAAGGTGAGCAATTTCTATTACATACAGAAGCCTTTTAGTATACAACCGTCTTTAATATGTATTTCAATAACTGCGTTTCAAACCTACCTCAGATCTGGCCTGGAATATAGTTACCAGATACCATAAACACTAAATGCTGTAAACACTCTCTATTTTCTATGCCGTCTGTCATTTTTTGGTTTCCCTATCACTTTGTATATCCACTGATTGATGTACATTTTTGCAAAGGAAGAAACCTTTGGCTCTGCACCAAAAACCCAAATGAAGAAAAAACCAGCTGAGTGCAGGTGTCAGGTGTGGCACACTAACCTGAATAGAAAGCAGCGCTAAATGCATAGATGCACATGCCCCAGCAGCCCATGCTGACCCCCGCGTTGTAGCGCTTGTAGGCCTCGGATTCATGGGGCGCTTTGGGGTCGCCCTTAAACACCACCTCCCCCATGAAATCCGTGTAGAAAAGCAGCATCCCCTCAAACGACAGCCAGCCTGACAAACGCACCGACACACATGGTTCACAATTGGCCCAGATAAAAAACTGCCCATAAATGCCTACACCAGGGTTAGATCAGGGCTTGTGATGCATCCTCAAGAAAATATATTTCAATATACTGGAAACATATAACACTGCTAAGGCTTTGCACTACATAGTGGAACACTGCTGTCAAGATTTGACTGCATTCAGCCACAAGAACATTAGTGAGGTCTGGTATTGATGTTGGATTATTAGTTTAACGCATGAAACTCATGCCAAAGGTATTAGATGGAACACCATCACCCCAGAGCTGCTCCACTGATCCACAGCACAGTTCTGGAGGGCTTCATACCTATATACAATACTATATAAAAGAATTAGACAACTACAAAAATAATATTTTAAAATTGTTTAGATGAGCAGTGAGTGTTTTTGTAAAATAAAATAAAAAATAATCAAGACAAATAACACTACACTGTAAATACTTACTGTAAATACTATGTTCAGTATATCAGTGTGTTTCTTGTGGAAGTCCAGTAATACTTCTAGTTTCCAACAGAGACCTGGTTTAACTCAATCAGTCTAAGCGATTGATGGAACCGAGGAGGAATCTGGAACCGAACCTGTGTTCTCCTCACCAGCTCACAAAATACCAACTACTTTTTACAAACAAAACACACCATCATACTTTGCCTGGCTGTTTGTTTGCATTTGTTCTATTGTTAATTCCGCTAGCAGAAACAAAAATGTCTTTACAACATCTGCGTAGGTGCCTAAGATTTTCTATAGTATTGTAAATGGTCAATACTTGGTAAACTTAGGATCATGTAAGGCTGCTCCAGTGTCTTATTCTATGTTTTATGGAGATTAAATCAAGCTTTATGTCTGCAATTAAATGCCAGAGTGAGCTATTGATGCATCACTGATAAGGATTGATTTCTGGATACCTTTGGACAGGCATAGCGCATGTGCACATGTGCTCTGTAAGATCTGAATTCCTTACCAAGAAAGTGATTGGTGCACAGGCTGCGCAGTGACGGGGGCATCCTGTAGATGGCGATGCACAGCAGCTTCATGGACATCTGAGTGTCTATGGTTTCTGTGCTGTCGCTGAGGTTACTGTCATAGCGCATACCGTTCAGAAGGATGTTTGCCACCTAAGAAGACAGAAAAAACAGAAGGCATTTGCATGAATGGTTTCATTTATTGCTCTAATGTTACCCTCAGATTCAAACACACATCCAGTTCAGACACGTGCAAGTGCTTCTTTTTCTTCAAGAGATTATATGATGTCTATGAAGGTCTTCAGTGACTCAGACTGAGGTCATTTCATCTGAGAAATTTCACTTGTTGAGCTGGGAAGATGACCTTCACATTTCTGTGGTTCATTCATTTCAGTCCTGTGATGTCATAAAAGCATACAAAACAGATTTCAGGAGTGGGAGGTATGAAGTGGTATGAAATTGCCATGGTTAAGGTGTTAGATGGCAGGTTATTTAACAGACATATGTCTACATGAAGCTGGAAAAGCCACCATTATTGTGGTGTCTACAATAATGTCAGCTACTTAAAGTACTTATGGGGAATTTTGGAGGCAGTCATGGAGCTATATCACATGTTTATTTGACCTAACTCAATGGCAGTTCCATCAAATACCCAGTTCAAAATTAAACTAACTAAAGGGGTTTTTTGCCTGATGCTCTTATCCAGAGCGACTAACAATCATTAGTTACAGGGACTGTCCCCCCTGTGTGTTTTGCTCAAGGACACAGTGATAGAAAGTGTTCGAACCCGCAACTCTGTGGTCAATGGGTTCACAGGCAAGTGTTTTACCCACTAGACTACTACCACCCTGACACTCAAGACCAACCTTAAGCCAAAAGAGGGATATAGCATTGATCACACTGGTTTATGGATAAAAAAAACTGGCCACTGTGAGACTCCATTAATAACCTGAATCTTCTTTCAATAAACACTTTAGAAAAACAAGTAAAAAAAACATGTTGTGATGCTGAGCTGCCAGTGTGTTGCATTGGAATTACACCAACTTATTGTCTTTAGTCAGTTCACCATTGCCTTTCATCTCCTGTGAACATTTGCAGAACACACTGCACAGATCACAGCCGATGGCCAACACGCAGTGCCCACGAAAAACAGAGGCTCTCTAAGGCAGGAGCTGCAGTGAACGAAGTCAAGAATTTAATGTTTAAATGTCTTATAAGCATTGAACCTTAAAAATCAATTTTAAACTGATAAAAGCAGTGTAAAACAGTCTAAAACCGGTGTTTGTTTTCCTACAGGTTTACCATTTGCTGCACTTTCACGCGGCGCCCTGCTGCTCAGCCGCTCTCTGGTACCCCACTCCCCGCCCTGGTTTCCCCACCCACATGTGCACAGAAACTATCTTGATTCATGTTTTAGCTAAACCCAGGCTGTGAAACTGTACGTAAGCTATTATTATCTTGGTGTATGGTTAAAAGTACTACTTAAAAATAAATGTATTTTTAAATAATGAAATATGTGGGTGACTCATATTGATAATTCTTCAACAAAGATGTTGAAATGAGTGAATATGCCACGCTTCCCATCATTTATGTTAGTGTGTATCAGAACAAAATCACAGAATTCAGCCCTGGAAAGGACTGGCAAGACAGGGAAACACAGACAGACCAGGAGATGCACTGCCCAGCCTGGTCAGCAAGACAGACAGACTGTATCATCCTGCATGCTGGCACATCAGCTGAACCTTACTGGTATTTGCTGACATGTGGAGAGGAGAGAAGTTGATCTGATTACTGATCCTGCTCTTTCTGCTTCATTCGCATTGTGTTTTTTATTCTTTTTTCATGACCAAAAGGATAGTTCTGCTTTATTTAAAGTTGTAAACACTGACCCCATTTTGATTTGAGGGGGAGGTGGGGTGATTTGCAGGCCCACATGGTCACCCGGCTCTGATGAGGAATACATGTTAGCGCAATCCCACCTGGATCTCATACAGATTGCATTGCAGTGAATGCATTGCCTGAAAATGCGGCTCTAATATAGCAATATGGCTGATTTACAACCAGACTAAAATCAGCTGAAAGGGCTGGTACTTCGTGCAACATGACCGGCACTAATTTTCTGTATATTTTTATTACCATAGTTTAGCCTTTACAAGTTTTTTTTTATTTAAATACCTAGATAACTGTATTGCAGAGTCTTACAGGTTGACTCCGGATGCATTCCAATACAAGTTATACTTTTATAACTATGTATGTGACAAATAAAGAATCTTGAAAATTGAAACTTGACTGCAGTTAGATATTCAGAGGCAGGACAAACACTCACAACTAGTGCAACACTGTGGTACAACATCATAAGAAATTTTGGTTTGTTGGCTAGTTGCCTTAAGACCATCCCTTCAGGTGAAAGCATGCCACCTTTTCTTGCTTTCATTTCTCACCTCGTTCTTCTCTCTCTCACAGTTAAACACCAAGAAACTTGGTCACAATTATCATTCAGTTCCACAGACCCAGTGGCTATACAATATGGTTACATTTCATTAAATCAAAAATTTACAGAAATTTACCAAAAATGAGCATAACATAAACTGCCTCCTGCTTTTTCACACACTGTTATCCATACATTTGGAAAAAACATGTAAATGGTCACTTCTATTGTTTAGAGTCATGCAAAATCCTTTATATTTATAATAGTGTGCCATCCAGTGTCAGACAACGCATAAACATCTACATTAGCTACATTAACCTAAACAAAAAATGTCTTGGTTATATGAAAAATTGATTCATGGCCAAACAATTGCTTTAAATGTTCGTAAAGCATTTGACAGATTTACCTGTTGGCTGAAAGTTACGGTGCGTCTGCGCCCATTTTCCAGACCGGTGCTGGGGGTTATCAGCGAGTCGTCCACTAAGGTGAGGCTCTGGGGGCGTTTCAGGATCCCTGAGTTGCTGCCCTGTTGCAGAGCCTCAGTGGGCTCAAGGGCCTCAGTGGACTCCAAACATTCAATGGCTTGAACTTCTTCAGCTGCTTGCAAGCTCTCAGTTCCTTGCAAGCCTCCATTTAATTGTAGCGGTTCTCTTTGCTGCAAATCGTCCGTCGGTGTGGGTGGTTGAATTGGCTGTGGCACCTGAGAGGGGGGCGTGTCTCCTGGAGGAAGGGGTGGGGCTACACCCTCTGCCTCCAGTGGCTGAGGGGTTTGCTGTCCAGTGTAGCAGTCAATCAGCACACTGTCTATATATGAGTTCCCTAGGGATGATGCAAACTCGTTTAGGCCAGTTAAAGTATTGTCCCGACTGATGAAGCTGCCGTATTTGGGTGTTAATGGGCTGAGGGGGGAGATGGGGCTTCGTAAGCCTGCGCAGAGCCTTGCATTGGCACTGCATGAGTGACCCATGGAATCTGGGTATCTGCGGCCAGAGAACTGGTAGCCATACAAACCATCCTCCTCCTCCTCCTCTTGGAGGCCGGCAGCTCCAGCAGGTGGTGGAGGGGATGGCGGCAGGGGAAGGTTAGGGCTCTTCAGGTTCCTAGAGCTTCTGCTCTGAGATTGGCTCTGTACAAGAGGTCGCTCAGGGATACTAGTGAGGGTCATGGCTGTAGCAGCTACAAGGGTTATGCTGGTGAACAGATAAATGACCCGAAGCTGACCTCCCATCGACCTCCCGAACTCTGTGTGGTCCCAGTTGATGCCGCCCACGATGTAGCCAAATCCACCACCAAGACCTGCACAGAGGACTTTGATTAGACTGTGAATGATCATATACTTAGCAAAGAAAACTCAATCAAGAGTTGAAGCTGGCAGTAAATCAGTTATATCATTAATGGGGGAAGTTAACCAAACACAGGCCTAGAGTCTTGAATGCCCTGCTTTGCCATTTCAAGCTGCTCTAAACATAAACTACTAGCCGACTCCTTTCTCGTGTCTTGATTCTGTGCTGTTTCTCTTACCACTAATCGTATAAGAGATGCACACTCAAATTGTGTTTTTTGTCAAAAAAACTTAAACACAGTCAAAACTGTAGCACTACAGATATAGCAAGTGACTTTTTTGGCTGTTTGCCTTCAAAGTAATAACTCCCTACCGCACACATTTAATCTGCTCCTGAAAACGCCTCACTGCTGTGAAGTTTTGGACAATGTCCATTAATGTCACCTCTAGAACAGTGGTGTTAATGGAGCGCAGTCAGGTATAACAAAGACTCAGAAAAGTGCTTTGATGAGAAACCCTTGATTCTAGAGAAACTTAGTGTGTCACAGCAGTGGAATCAGACATCTGAAGAGTTAGATTCCTCTAACAGCTCTCTCACAAAAAGATATTAAGTGATATGGTAATATGGTACTGCCTGATCTGTGAAAAAACAGTTTGATAGTTTTGAGAAGGTTTTGGCCTAAAATGTGTTTTAAACTCCATTAATGGAGGATACATGCATTGCATTGTAAATTGCTATTTTTTATCACATGTAGACTTTCTATTAATTTATAATAATAAAGAAATGTCTATATAATGACAGTGTACATATTGGGACCCCTGGTTTCTATTACCGCCACCATACAGAAATTTGAGTTAGTCCATTTTTCTTTGCGTGCATTTGAACAATGAAATTACAGACATTCTGATGTATGGAATTGCCTTCATCAGCTCTGGTTTTGATCATTTAAATGTATCAGGCCATACATATGTTTGGATTTGCCAACTTGAAGAAATGAGTTATAATATCATTTAAGCAGCTGGTAGCCTAGTGGTTAGGGCATTCGTCCCTGTGACCAGAAGGTGCGGGTTCGATCCCCAAGACCGCTAGGCACTGCTGAGGTACCCTGAGCAAGGTACCGTCTCCACACGCTGCTCCCGGGGCGCTGTGTTCCTGGCTGCCCCCTGCTTCACTTGGTGAATGGGTTAAATGCAGAAGAAGAATTTCGTGCTGTTCATACTGTGTGCTGTGGTGTGTTCACGTATGACAAATGTTCACTTTCACTTTAATGGTGAATTAATGGTCCTAAACCACATCACCTAGTCTGCTCCACCTTAATGGATGTAGTCTGAGAAAGTCAAGTACAGTTTTGGTGATGTACTTTTACAAAAACATTTAGTTGACTTCATTTAGCTGACCTCAGCTGTTTGTTAACATTATTAAGCTTGTAGCTGCAACATTAAACTAAAGAATCAAAATTTGCACTCCAGGCATGTGATGGTTGAACAACCATTTCTGGGGACCTTGGAAAATTGTGTCCATTTGATTTATTGTCTAATCATTTGTCTAGAGTTTAATAGTGATATTTGAAATAGTGGAATCTGACCTGCCAACAGTGCATGAATGTTAAGCCCTCTGTCCTGGTCTTCTGGGCTACAGACGTCCATCATGTAGGCATGGCTGGGGTTATCAGCTGAATCTGCACTAAAGTCCATCAGGACCACCCCACACACCGTCAGCACAATGCCCCACTTGTGATTGACAGCAGTGTCTGCCAGCGCTGATCCGATGTCCCGCCCATTTAGCACCAATGTCAGGCCCAGCAAAGCGCCTGGAGACACAACAGAGAATTTTATTTATGAAACACTTTATGGACAAAGGTATTGGGACGCCTTACACCAGCAGGGACTTTAATTACATTGCATTTAAATTCATAGACTTTAATATGGTGTTGATCCTTCTTTACACCACTTATATTGGAGGGCTTTCAAGAAGCTGTGCTTCTTCAGGGCAAGAACTAAACTCATATAAAGGTAAAAAAGGCTTGCTCTAAATAAAAAGTTTACATAACTAAATGAACGCAAAAGCCACAAAATATTTGAGGACAAGCAATTTTTCTCAAAACTGTCCTGCATTCTTGTACCACAGCCAGCAAGAAAACTTGCTGTGCTACTTCCTCTCTGCAAGGTCACACTATGCTCTTCCTACTTAGTCACACTTTTATAACAGCGATCCATTTGCTTCACGCCTCTGCACAACGAAACAGTAATGCATGAGAAAACGGTGTCCTAAACCATTGAGAGTTGTTTTTTGGTTAAGCAATGAAATTAGAGCTGCACAATATGGACAAAATATCAGTATTTACTGCCACACTATGCAATTGTGATGCCTTTTAATATATTAAATGGCTCATATAATCACTCTTCTGCCATTAAAAAGACTTAAAGTCCATAAATATTGTTTCAAATGGTACATTTACCACCCCTCTCCCCGACCAGTCCATGTATGAGGAACAAGCTACATAAATGATCTTAGTTTTTGTGATGCCACAAAGTCAACACATTTTAATATTATCTCCTTATTCTGGCAGTGTAGCCCCGCCCATGTATGCACAGATTTGCCTCCACCTTTAATGGCTAAAGATTAAAATAATTAGACTTTTGTTGACTTACATGAAGATTCATCAGAGCACCCAGTAATTAACATAGAGCTGTGAATGGTCACACTGTCAGGAACACTGTGATTGGTTACAAGCTCATTTGCATATTGGCTCAGCTGATCTTCAACCAACCCAAAAGCTCGCATGTCACCCCATTGTTGATTGACTTACACTGGCTATCCATGGCTGCATGAATTAAATTCAAGTCATTAACTGGGTCTGCACCCAGCTACCTTAACCCTATCAATCAGCCTTATCTTCCTACTCGTTCCTTCCACTCCTCCAAGGAACACAGTCAGGCTCTGCCATCCCTACACACAAGGCAAACCCAGTTTAGACTGGTCTCATTCTGGTTTCCTGTTGGTGGAACAAGTTGCTTAAGCCAACAAGAGCATCAGGATCCCTCTCTAGTTAAAAAACCTCCTGAAGACTCATTAGTTCAAAGAGCATTTCCTCGCCTAATGCACTATCAATCTTCTTGCACTATACCAACACAAAGATTTTAGCACTTGATACTCTCCTCTGGTTCTCACACTGTCCTCAAACCGAGTGTTTCCTCGTAACGTAAGTGGCTTTGGATGAAAGCATCGGCCAAATGAATTTAATGTAATGTAATACTGCAGCCTTTTGTGACATCAGTATTGTGACACTGATTAGCAAACAATATATTGCGCAGACCTAAATGAAAGATTTGTGAAGCTGGGCTGGGCTGGACTGGGCTGGAACCATTTGACAAAGCTTGCACACAGTATCCTCTTCATTTTCAAAGCTTCCTTTGAAAGTGGAACAGCCGTACCGCAGCTCAACACACTAATCCCTCATAGCCTAGCGGGCACCACCACCGTAACTCTGAAGTGAGATTTTTTTTATTTGTCCTCACACAATTGTAAATCAATACACTGATTTGGAGTAGTACTTTATTAGTCAAATGGATTAGCTAATTAAGAACTCATGCCCATCTCTAATTGATACCAGTGCTTACCAACTGCCAGGGCAAAGATAAAAGGCCTCCGGCGTCCAAAGCGCGATGTACACCGATCACTCCACGCTCCGAGGATTGGCTGAAGCAGAAACCCTGAAAATGACAAAATAGAGAAAGAGAGGGAAAGGGAGTATAAAGTGAGATAACTGCCCTGAACACTGCTGAGCCACTGTGAGAGAAGCTGACATTTAACCAGACTTTAACACATCACTGGTATTATGGGCATGCCTTTGAAATGACTTGACAATTCTTACTTAATGACTGTAATGATTCATTTATGATGATTCATCCAATGCTAATAAAATATTGATGGTACCTCAATGGATTATTAAATGACAACATACAGTTATTATCGATTTACCACCATTTTATTATGCCCGAAAGGTACCAATTTTAAATACGTGCAGGATAATAAATGTGCCCAAACTTTTGTGATGCTGTAAAGGTGTTGCACATATGCAGCATGTTAGCATAATTGTTTTACTGTTATTCTATTATATTTTTTTATAATCCTGTACAATCTGAAGCACCCATCAGTACCTAATATTGGACTGATGAACCACACGAGGCTGTAGAACTGATCTGGAAGGCCCATCTGAAGCAGAACTGGAGTGACGTAGGCCGTCTCCATGGCGTAGCTGAACTCGATGCCAAACAGAATGCAGCCGTTAAAGAGAAGTTCGGGGAAGGTGCGGCGGGGCGGCAGCTTGGTCAGATCCAGCTGGTCCAGTGGGCAGGGCGTGTTGGGTGGTGGGGGTGGAGAAGGCCGGATCAGTTTTCTCCGTTTGGGGTGTCTCTGGAAGTTGTTGGCTCGGTGGCTGAGGTGGCGCGTGGTGGATGAGGGGAAGCTGGACGTCTTGGACAGGGTCGGCCTCCAGACGCCATCCTGGGCCGTCCCAAGCCGGTCCCCTCCTGGGCTTGCCAGGAGGGGGTCACTGGGGGTGCCCATTCCAGGAGAGGATATCATGCTTTGGTCGGTGAGTTCTGCACACAACAACAAAAGATGACATGTACAGTTTAGTTTAATCTACTCTATCTTTACTAGTCTTCCTAGTTAATCTAGCAATGTATGTATTGTTTTTATTATTAAACATTACTTTCCCTGTCTATTAGGCTATATTTCCTCGTGCTAGATTACTAATTTGGCTCTTCTGAAAACTCTGCCTTTGATAAACTCTCATAAACATTTTTTTTGGCTGCTTGTGTGAGGGGGAAAGGACTCACATAAAGGGCACATGGGGAAAAAATCAATTTTCATTGCTTTGAAATAAGAGTTAAATGTAATATGTACATAGTTCAAATTGTGCCATCTGCCAACAAAGTCCTGGTTTTGAAAGAAAAGTCCTGGTTTTGGTACATAAACATACAAATACTCCATAAATGTCACAACATATTTTGAGCACAGCAAGATTTCTCACATCTGTGATGGATTGAAACTTATTTTGTTTGTCTTTTGTTTTCACTTTTGCTAGCAACATTTCTATTTTCAGATTTTTCTTATTCAGCTGATACATGCTGGGTTAAAGGGCCCATATTTTAAAAATAATACCATTTTCATTGCCTTGTTTGACATAAAAGAGTTAAATGTAGTATATACATTTTGCAAAATACTACCCAATATATTCACTGCATGCATGGAGGTAAAAAAGGCTTGGTTTGGTACATAAACATACAAATCTCCCCTAAATGTCATAAGAAGGGAATACTGTCAGACATGGGCCTTGCATACCTTGAACATAACATGACATTTATTTAGTCGTGTTTTGAACTGTTTAAACTGTTTTGAAAGTAATCCCATTTCAACTGCTTTGTTTGAAATCAGAGTTAATATGTACATTGTTCAAATTGCTCTCCAAATCAAGGAGCTTAAAAATCCCTGCTTTTTCTACATAAACATACAAATAAAAATATCCCATAAATGTCAAAGGAGTGTGAAAATGCAAGAACAACATAAGATATGTAGCACGGTTCGGATGGATTAAATTTAGTAGTATATTTGCTCCTTGAAATGCAAACTTACACAAAAACGGAATGATTTTGTCTGTTCACTTTTGCTTTCTATTCTATGGTTCTATTCAATGATTCTGTTCTGTTATGTTCGGTTAGAGGGTCCATATCAATGTTAAAGAATGAAATGTTAGTACTACAGAGTTAAATGTAGTATGTACATTGTTAAAAATGAAAGAAGCTAAAGCTGCCTGTTTTGGTACATAAACATACAAATACAAGACTTACATAAATGTCATTAGATGGGAAAAACCATATAAAAATGCAGGACATTGGCCTTGCATATCTTGGACCTGGAGAGATTTAACGAGATTTCACCCAGTACACTGTACAAGGTGTACATGGTGTCCCCCTCACAGGGCACCATGAGTACAGTGACATTGAGCTAGGACGTGGTTTTAGGAGGGAACCAGATGGCAAATATGAGCAAAAAAGAGCAACATGAGCGAGAAGATGCACTAAAACATGAGTGCTGGTGGTCCAAGGATGTGCTGTGGCCTCCAGTACACGATGCACTGCAGAGAGTTATGGGGGGGATACGCAGTGCCCATGTGCCTTTACCACAACACAACGATGCTCCCTTTTCAGGGAGCCCTTTATCCTCCTTTTCTTCATTATTGAAAGCTTATGATGCTCTATTGTTTTACAGGTGCATGCGGAAATGCCCTTGAAAAACCACCAGCACCAGAAACATGTATCTTAAACGTTTCTTATCGTTACTACTATTTATAAAGCATCTAGAGGTTGGTAGAGCTGCTGTGTCTGTAAGATGAGGGTTGTACGAGCACAATGAGGTGCAAGGGTGAGTGTAAGAGGTCAGGGAAAAGGAGAAAGAGCAGATCATTTTACCTTCGTGAGGATTGTGTCCATTCAGCTCCGGATCTCGAGCTCACTGTAGCCCCATCAGCCAGACCGCTCCTGCCCAGCAGTCTGAGAGTCTGGACGGAACGCTTGCTCTTTCTGTTTCGTCTCTGTCTTTGGTGCAGTCATGTCTCAGCGTCTCCTCGTCCTCCTCTGTTCTCCCCCTGCCCTCCTCCTTCTCCTCCTCCTCCTCGGCTCTCCCAGGCTTTCCGCTCTCTGACGTCACAGCCCCTCCCCTCGCGTGCTCGAGACTTGCAGCATCAGCACCAGCGTGCGGACCGACCGTTACAGCTGCGTGCAAAAGTCTTTGCACCCTCATGACATGCACTGATCCTCCTCAATGTCCTCTGTAGAGAGAACACCACTGCACTCTGTAATGCACGACGCTTTGGGGAAGAACCTTTTCTATCCCAGCATAACTGTGTCCCAGAGCACAAAGCGAGCTCCATAACGACATGGTTGGATGAGTTCAGCACTTCTGGGATGAACTGGAACGGAGGTTGTGAGCCAGAGTGCCTGACCTCAAACTTTAATAGTCTTAAAAAGACCATGAAGTTTTGCACATTTTTCTTCTTCCCAGACAGAGAGAAGAGAGGGGAGAAAGAGCGACAGAGTGAGAGATAGTAGTATGAGATAGTAGAGAGACAGTGTGTGTGTGTGTGTGTGTGTGTGTGTGTGCGCGCGTGCGTGAGAGAGAGAGAGAGAGAGAGAGAGAGAGAGAGAGAGAGAGAGAGAGAGAGAGAGAGAGAGAGAGATGGTGTGTAATAGAGTGTGAGTGTGTAAGAGAGAGAATGTGAAAGAGAATGCGGTGGTCTAGTGGGTAGGATACTTGCCTCTGGACCAAGAGGTCATGAGTTCGAATCCTACCTTCAGCACCACCACTGGGTTCCTGAGCAAGACCTTTAACCCCACATTGCTCCAGGGAGACTGTCCCCTGTAGTTAGAGAATGGAAGTCGCTTTGGATAAAAAAGCGTCTGGTAAATGTGTGTGAGTGTATTTAACTGAACTGGGAGAAAGAGATAGATTTCCGCCAATATATTTACCAATATAACTGTAAAATATTAAAAAGTGAAAAAAACATGTAAATTGTAAATTTATGTAATAAGTCCCGCCTCCAAGCCATGTGGTTACGCGTCTCTGCGTTCTAGTTGGTTGTTACTCCTTATTCAACGCTGTTGTTACACAAGTGGGCGGGTCCAGAGTTGCCCTGTGTTGGAGTTGGACTGGAACGAACAGCTAAAAAGCTGCAGACTACGGAGACATGTCCACCCTGGATTTGACCAAATTAGGCTCAAACCTGCTGAAAAGTGCCACGTCTGGCGAGGTAAGAAGCTTCAACACTGGTGGGAGACTAAAGCTGCGACTGAGGCCAGTTTTTCAGTTAGAGGGAGCAAAACTACTTTCAAAGCTCATTCATATACGCTACTTGAACAAAAGTGTGGGGACAGTTACACTAAAAGGGACACCAAAATTATTTTTCCCAAACTGTGTTCACAAAAAAATTGGAAATGTGACGTTGTGCGAAATGTCTTGGTATGCCCAAACCCTGAAAAACAGGGGTGTCCATATACTTTTGTCCACGTAATGTACATGTAAAAATGTCACTGTACTGCAAAACTTCACCTCTGTCTTTACCTCTATTACTCTGACTACTGCTGTCACTTGTGTTGTCTGTTATTCTGAGTATCTGCTGAATCGAACGACTTAAAAAGTGTCTAAATTGTTAAATATTAGACATGGTTTTGTCTCTCTGTGGCTCCTCGTGTGAGTTTCTGTGAGTTAACTGCACATTTATGTTCCCTCCGTAGGGTTTATGGGGTTGTAACGATTGATGAAATACTCAAATTCGATACAGTGGTGCCTGTGTTCAATACACTTTCCAATATGCTCAAAAAACATTGTTCATTTAATGTAATGATGTAATAATATCAGTTTCAGGTTATTGCAGCTTTTGTTGTTGTAAAATGGTACATGATATAGCACATGATATATGACACATTGTGACACATCTTTTCAGCCTGGTTTCTGGTTTGCATAGAAGCAATAAAGTGCTTTACAGTGCCCTGATATAACACAATAGCCTCTAGCTACACCATATGGACTAAAGTATTGGGACACTTGACCATTACACCAACAGGGACTTTAATGACATTACATTCAAATACATAAATTTTATTTTGGATTTGATCTCTGTTTGCAGCTATAACAGCCTCCACTCCACTTGGAAGGCTTTCCTCAAGATTTTGGAGTTTCTGTGGGAGTTTGTGGCCATTCATTTTGAAGAACATTTATGAAGTCAGGAACTGATGTTGGATAGGAGGGCCTGGCTCGAAATCTCAGTTTCAGTTCATCCCAAAGGTGTTGGATGAGGTTGAGGTCAGGGCTCTATGCAGGCCAGTCAAGTTTTTCCACACTGAAACCATGGGGCTTGCTCTGTGCACTGGGACACAGTGATGCTGGAATAGAAAAAAGACCTTCACCAAATTGTGTCCACAAAGTTGGAATTATGGCATTGTCTTGATATGCTGAAGTTTTGAGATTGAGCCCTTCACTGGAAGTAAGGGGTGTAGCACAAACCTAAGAAAACAGGTGTTTCCCAATATTTGTGTCGATGTAGTGTAGTATGTTAGACCCTAGCTAATATGAGGACTAAAGATACAATATGATTCAGTACAATATGTTGTATTGTTAAATCCCAATGCATTTTTGTGTTAAATGCATTTTGTCTCCCTTATGAATGCTTTTCTTCTCCTCACTGTGTAATGCTGACAGGTGAAAAAACTTACATAGTGCAAGTCATGAGTGATGACACTGCTTATGTTTTCCTCATCAGAATGTGGAGCTTGGCTCTCTGTGGCGAGATCAGACAGTGGTGCTTTTCTTCCTCCGGCGATTCGGTTGCCAGATCTGCCGCTGGACCGCAGCTGAAGTCAGTAAGCTGGAAAAGGACCTGAAGGCTAATGGAGTGGCCCTTGTCGGTGTGGGCCCTGAAGAGACGGGGCTGAAAGAGTTTCAGGAAGGAGGTTTCTTTAAAGGAGGTGAGTTCATTCAATGTAGTGTTGGACTATTGGGCACACTTGTTTGTCATATTCCAGGAATATTACCGTTGTGTAACTTTACATTTGGTCTGTGGTGTTTTATGACCCATTACTATGCCTACGCACCCTTTAGAAGCAATAAAAGGATTGTGAAATATCTACCTGATGTATAGATAGCAGGGGACAACTGTCTCCACGGTTTGGTGATTTTCCTGCTCAGACACACCTTATTTAACTCCTCTGCTAAATAGTTTAGTACAGCGTTTCTCAAAGTGTGTGACAGTCATGACAGGTGGGATAGCACCTGCTCATTCACTGCTGTCATAGCCTTAGAGGATCATTAAAATATTTAATGAAATCAAAAACAGGAGGTTCATCTGAGAGAAACGTGGTAAGTGCCGATAGCTGGCAGAAAACAAGCCAAAAAGGAAACATGACGAAACATACTAGTAGGTGCTCTAGGTTTCACGGTTAATGTGGTAGGAGATGAGGAGAGACCTGTGTGTATTTTATATTTGAAAACTGGCAGCAGACAGTATGAGACCCAACAAATTAAGAAGGCATTAGAGACATTCCTCCCCAGTCACATCAATAAGCCATTCAAGAAAAAAAAGCATCAGTAAACAGCAAAGCACTAATGCCATCATACAAAGTTTTTGAAAAAGTGCAGTCTAACAAAGCAGTTCAGTGACAAATATCACAGGAAGTGAAAGTTGTTTTTTGTGCACAACAAACGTTACTGCTAGACTTTTCTGTCATTGGGGCATGAAAATATTTCTGTCTGCCAAGTGGAGAATGATAAAATACGTTTGAGAACCACTGGTTTCATATGTGGGTTTGAGTAGGGGAAGTGCAAAAAAAGGTTTTAAGTCTGGTGGCCTAGTAGTTAGGGAGCTGACCCTGTTTTTAGACTGGGCATTTTTTTTTTTAGAAGGGCATGGGTTTGAATCCCAGGGCTGGTAGTGGCACCACTGAGATGCCCTTGAGCTCACTGGCTGCCCACTGCTTCACTTGAGAAAGAAGTTCACACTTTTTACACTGTGTGCTGTGCTGTGGTGTATTCACACGTGACTATAAGGGGCCACTTTACTTTAAGCGTGACTCTCTTTTTTTGTCTTTTTTTCATTTTTTCTTTATATTTTAGATATATACATTGACGAAAAGAAACAGTGCTACAAGGACCTGGGATTTAAAAGGTATCAAAGCAGAAACACATGAAACATACCACGGGTCTCATAAAAGATAAACTAAAAGTGCTAACTAATGTAAATAAATAATAAATCAAATAATGTTTGCTCTTACCATGAATATAATGAGTCAGGCCAGGTTGTTTAGGGAGCTTCTGATTGGTGTACCTGTTTGAGCGTTGGATCCATCACTGGGAAAAGACAAATGTAGCAAAGAAGTTATGGAAGCTTATGATCCACTGATTAACTTATGATCCACTGATTAACTTATGATCCACTGATTAGCATCATGCAAACGGCATGTCTGAGTCATCACTCGGTTGAGTAATCTCATATAGACTGGCTTATATGGTTTCTGGCACTACATGAGTGACTGCCATTTACAAAGGACCAAAGAACACAATGGCTATAGCTACTGTTGCTGTAGTAGCCTAGTGGGTAAAACACTTGCCTCTGAACTCAGTGACCACAAAGTTGCAGGTTCAAAACCCCAGTTTCTACCATTGTGTTCTTGAGTGAAACACTTAACCCTCAGTTGCTCCAGGGGCTGTCCTTGTAACTAATGATCGTAAGTTGCGCTAGATTGATATTACTTTTAGAGCTGTGGAGACTTTTGTCTTGTTTGAGGTGAGTGTGTGATGATAGTCATGCAGACGAATTGTGCAGTTACTGCTGTGCTAATGAGTGCGGCTTCTATTACTTGTTAGCTACATTAGCCTAGAACTTGGAGGCAAAACTAATGAAACATGTCTTGGCTTGATATATTTGCCATAACAGAAACTAGTTGTAAATAAGTGTAGTTTTTCTCCAAGCAACTACTTTAAAACACTCTTCTTGGAAAGCTTTTCACAAGATTTTGGAGTTTCTATGGGAATTTGTGCCCCATTCATTCTGTAAAGGTGTTGGATGGAGGTCAGATCTTCCAAAGCGAACTCCAGCCATGTCTTTATTAATCTTGCTTTGTACTTTGGGGCACAGTCATGCTAGAACAGAAAAGGTTCTTCCCCAAACTGTGTCCACAAAGTTGGAAGTATGGCGTTGTCCAAAATGTCTTGGTTTGCTAAAACATTAAAGATTGCCCTTCACTGGAAGTTAGGGGCATAGCCGAAACCATGAAAAACAGACATGTCCCAATACTTTTGTCCATGTAGTATATAGAATTGCTCATAGTAAATAGAATGTCATATAGCTGTTGTAATGATTAATGGCAGAGAGTATACGTACATGACTTTTGTTTCGGATCCAAGTCTTTGTGAATGAAAGGGTTGACATTCTATTGCTTCCCCTCGCAGGTACAATGCCATCAGTGTGGTCCCTGCTGCTATGGGCAAAAAAGTACGAGAAATTGCCTCAAAGGTAATAAGTCATTTTGATTTGCCTTTTTGGAAAGATCCTCGTCTCCTGTGGCTTTAAATTACAAAACATAATGTTAAAAATGTGTCTCACTACCTTCACTTCATGCAGGCCAGTGCTGAAGGAATTCAGGGCAACTTCAGTGGTGACCTTTTACAGAGTGGTGGCATGCTGATTGTAGCCAAAGGTAAAAACAGCACAGAGACCCAAATGATAATATAGAGTAGGGCAGGTTTTGTTCTACTGCGCAAATAATAATATCACAAAATTTTACGTGATCTAAAAAATCGTACGTTTTAGGTGGTCATCGATTTAATGATTGATTTATTTTTACAATAAATATATTGTCTGTATTAAAGAGTACTGGGTTTAAGAAATCTGTCACTAGAGGGCAGTGTGACTTCATTTTTATCACTCTCTTACACTTCTAAGGTGGTGAGAAGGTCCTGCTGCATTTTATCCAAGACACACCAGGAGACAATTTGCCGCTTGAGGACATCACCAAAGCCCTGGGCATCACTGCCACTGTCCAAGCTGGAGTGAAACCACAGGTGAGATGAGATGAATGACACCTTAAATTGAGGAGATAGCCTTTGTCATTCATTTACTTCAGGTAAAACGGCTCCATCCACCTGGGTAACTGGCTTCCGGCACAGTTTGATAATTGTCCTACCAACGAAGCTGCAATTTAATTGTGAAGTTGTGTGTCAGGTGTGTCTGGGCTGGGAAGTCAGTAATCTGTTGGACTCTGTCCCAATTGGAATGAGCTGAAAACTCCTGATTGAACTTATTTGTGGACTTATTGGTACATTTTAACATTGTAAACTTCCTTCTAGAGGGAATACACGTATCAATTATCAAAGGACTGCCCAGAAGAGTGAGTTAGGCAAGATAAATAATGAGTTAATGGTTTAACCTGAAGAGGGCAGCAGTTCCTTATTAGAAAAAGAAAAAGTGTAAAAGACAAATATCTAGAAGAATCATACTGAACAAGACCATAGCAAGCATTAAAAATCATTGGTTTATTGGAGGATTCCTGTTGACTTCATTAGAAAATCATCAAGTGCACCTTAAATTAGCCACAGGTCACTTGTTAAATCATTAAAAATGTGATGTCATCCGACAAAACCCCATTGCTAACAATTAAGACATTTCTGAAGAACATCAGGAACAAAAACATTTTTTATTGGTTTGTGAAGGAATACGTTCTGACATTTTTTTATGACGAAAGATACGGTAGTTCACATTCGACATATGCAGATCTGACCCAGCATTTTGTGGAAGCCTGATGTTATCTTCGTCCACTTGAAGGAAAACATCCATGGGATTCTTAAAGGGTCCATTAAAGACAATTTTCTCTTCACACCAACGTTCTGTTGAACCAAACGACTCTCCAAACACACACAGTTTGCACACATTGACACGAAATGCCAAACATCTTTTGACCTAGCTCTTTATATGTACTGATCACATTTAGAAAAATCAGTTCTTACTTGTTGATTCATTAGTATCAACTCTTCCTCATTGACTGTAAAAACAGTTTTCTTATTTTCAAGTCAAACTAAACAAGTCTGCCTTTTTATATATAATTATTATTGCTGATGAAAACGATTTTACTGAAATAAACCAAGGAAAGGCCATTTGGTCTCTATTAGGCCAATGCAGTTCTAAGAACAGCTGCATGGACTGGGTTTAGTTTCCAGAAGATACGCTTAGACAATGTATCTTGCAGCATTTGCTTGCAATTTAAACTAAATGAATTGTGTGTCTGTGGATACGGAATGAGTCTCTTCCAGCTTTGAAAGCCTTTTTGATACTGGTGGTTGTGGACATCAACGAGGCTCAAGTGAACAATGAAATACTCCTAAAACTATCTCTGCCTTTCCCTGGGCAGCTATTTCTGTCTCGTGCGTCAGTTATCGTTGGGTCTTTTGTTGTGGATGTGCAATTCATCACTTCACACCACGTTTGATGTGAGGTAATGTTACAGCCATGGCCGGGAGGAAAAGCATAAATGGTCCTCCATACCTTGCATAAGCTAGCTGAGCTGCAAAAAGTTTTTAGTTTTTTAACTTCTTTTTATTTTGGGTTAGCAGGTGCAGTCAAAGGAAACAGGAAAATATCACAAAGTTCCAGTGTTTCCTATTATTAAATTAGAAGGTGGGAGGTACTTGAGGACCACTTTAACAAGAACGGATCGGTTTTCATTTGTAACCTTGCTGTGCTGTTTTCCATATATTTGACCTGCTTTACCTTCTACTTCCATTGCGATACAGTGGGTGGCCTGGCCTAAGCCAGGAGATTGTAATTTTAAAGATTTTGTGGTAGTGATGTCTGATTATTGTCCTATATCTTTTGGAACCAGTCCTAATAAAGCAGTAGAAGATTAAAAGTGTGATCTGGCTTAAAAATGGTTTGACTTACGTTAACAAAAATATAATTTAAACAGTTTTCTTTTTACCCCAAATGGTGTCGATCAAACAAGACAAGTGTGCTATTTTGGGCCGTATAAAAAGTGGCTTGTTACTTTTCATAGACAACAATATGTCATAGAATGCTTGAAACCACATAAGCAGGTCAATTTGAGATTACTTATGAACCTCACATAGGTTTGGGGCAGTTTTTACATGAACAGTGCTAAACCAATGGCTATACGCTTCTATTACTTGTAGCTTATTAGCTTTGTAGTTCCAGTAAAGTGAGAAGCAAACTTTGGTCACCAAATGTTGTGGCTGATCAACTACATTTATGAATCACCACTGCATGCGACTCATATCATATGTGGTAGCTCTTCAGTTTTCAAATAAACTCCAAGTACATTCTCCACATCAAGTCTTACATGTTCCATTATGGCTGTCAGATGTATACACAGTGATGAATGTTTTTTTTTTTGTAACAATCAGAGGAACACTCTGGTTTATTTTTCTGGTGGATGAGTTCGACAGTTCAGTAGAACATTGACCACACCTTTGATCCAATACAGTTGTTTGACAGCTGCAAAGAATGATGGTCTAATTTTGTAGTCTATTTCTGGAGTCACTGATAGTATTACATATACGTTTGTTGGGCTTACGTTGTTGGAACAAGTAAAAGCATTTTATAAATATGAATCATCTCATAGAACTGACGTACTCACTCACTCACTCACTCACTCGCATTAAGTAGGCTGATGGAGCTGCCATTAGCAGTTAAACAGCATTTGATAAACTTTGATAAACAGCATTTTCCCACTGGAATTTTTAATAAGTAGTATTTCTAGGCATTTAGCACATAAGCAATATAAGCTAACAGAGTTCAAAAAGACAGCCTTGCTAGAAATGACTTTTCTGTGAAGTACATGGTTGTCAGTGGTTTACTGAAGGCTTCATGAAGTTCTTAATGTGTTTCAGACCTAGACATTATTAGATTACATGTGGAGTAATGACCTATGATGTGGACCCATGAAGCTCTCGTGTGTGTGACCACATCCGCCTGTTGACGAACTGGGCGCTCTGTTTTATGTAAACATGATGTCCCTCAGAAGGCCTTATCTTAGGGCAGATCAGAAGTAACGGATCTCCCCCTGACCCTGCTCTGACACTCGCGCCTTCCCTGGGGATGTTTAGCGTTTTTCCACCCTATCCTGCAGGAAGGAAAGGGCCCAGCATACACAGTCTAGACCAGGAGACTCAGTTCAGCAGACGTTGGTGATTTCCCTGCTTTAACACACAGATTAAACCTAGTAATTAACAGATGCATTAAATCAGGTGTGTTAGAGCGGCGTTTCCCCCAGCTGTCTGAGCTGTCACCCTCCAAATGATGTGGATGTGGCGAGGTTTCACCCAGGAGGGGGGCGTTAATTACATAGAGGAATTGCGCTGATACTACCAATAGATCTAAAACGATTAAAGCCTGTTGAAACTTCATATAACATTACCAGCTTGATGCCTGAATCCCCTTGATAAGGAAGCTCAAGTAATTGCTTGGTTTGCTTTCCCTCCATCTTCTATTCTGTGGGAACTCTTTGTAGCAAAAGTAGCCTAATACAGTGGAATTTTACCCATTTAAATGGTTAAGATTTAAACAAAGAGAGGTTTGCTCTGAACTTCTTTATAGAGAAGCTTGTTTACACCGATGGTGATACAAACCAACAAGTGTCTGACACATTATATGTATATTCTTTGTAGGCTATTTTGCCTTATGATTCCCTGTATGTACTTCTCCACTATTACTTGAAAATAAAACAATGTCTTGGGCATCAGGTAAAGTGTCTACAGTACAGTTTATGTAATGAGATATGATAACTGTGAGGTACACTATATGGACACAAGTTTTGAGGCACATCTGTTTTTCAGGGTTTGGGCTAGACCCCAAACCTTCCAGTTTTACTCCCAGTGAATTGCAGTCTTAAAGCTTCAGCATACAAAACATTTGGACAACACCATGCTTCCAACTTTGTGGACACAGTTTGGGAAGCACACAAAACAGGTTAAAAATGTCCATAGAGACATGGTTGAATGAGTTAAATGTGGATGAACATGATTGGCGCGCATAGAGCCCTAACCCCAACCCCATCCAACACCTTTGGGATGAACTGGAACAGAGATTGTGCGCCAGGCCTTCTTGTCAGTGCCTGGCCTCATAAATGCTCTACGCAATGAATGGGCACAAATTCTTGGAGGAACTCAAAGAAGAGTGTTGTAGCTGCGAAGTGGTGGCCATCTCTGTATTAAAGTCCATGTATTTGAATGCAGTACCATTAAAGTCCCTATTGATGTCCCAGTTTTTTTGTCCGTATAGTATAGCTTTTAAAGACATAATCTTTAGACACCTGGTTCCTAACACCTGTTGGTGTGTTTTTCTCATCCTCAACAATATGTGCTTCTTTTTTTGGCAGCATTTTTGCACTCCCAAATATATAGTGCACTGCCTACATTCGGAATCATTGTGTTAGAGCAGAGCTTGACTGTAGTTGAGGAGGCTAGCCCAGAGGCTAGAGCATTAAGACCACAGCTCAGGCCAGTACAGCTACATTGTTCAGTGTGAGAGTTGTGCAGAGATGTAGGCCTGTGTGGAGACACTTTCATCATTTCAAAAATGAGAGCCTGGCTGTGAGTGGAGTCCATGTCTATTGCCTTTGCAGTGTAGGGGCTTAAAACCAGCATCCATTAAACCCAAATGCACAAGTGAGCAAATTAAATGGCTCAGCATGGAATCTCACATTTAGCTTTTGTTTGTTCTGCTACCTCTTGCAAATGGGTCACATTTGGTTTTATTTTGAATAAGCTTTTGTAAAGAACCGCTGTGCTAAAGCTCTACATTGGCATTCATTCGGACGAATTACATAAGTCTAATACAGTGGGGGAAAAGGGGTCTGCTCCCTCAGGGTAGCCCGAAAATGGCAATTCAACCCTAATCCCTTCTTGCATTTCTGATTAAACGTTGAGCATTTGTACTGAAATGAATGGCCATCATTGGTCTAAGTGTGGAAAGGTACAGTTGTTCCTCGTTTGGTTGCTTCATGTACATTCTATACAATCCACACTCAATTATTAAATCAACATTTTTAGTTCACATAGATTAAACAGCAGCCATCATTGCATAAGCAGCATGTGAAAAACAGGACGTGGCTTTGGTGTTATTTGCTTATAAAAGAAGACTTCCCACTATTTCACTGCTTCTGACGCTTCACTTCCTCTCTGCTCAATTTGGTCATGGAAGGACATGCAGTAGTTACTCTCATATATCCGACAAATCTGAGTGGTAATAAATATCCCTCAGACCACCCACTACAAATACATTACATGGATAAAAGTTTGGTCTTACTTTCAGTGAAGAGCAATCCTAATGCTTCAACATACCAAGAGATTCTGAACATCGCCATGCTTCCAACTTTGTGACTTTCCCACAGTTTGGGGAAGAACCTTTTCTATTCCAGCATGACTGTGTCCCAGTGCACACAGCAAGCTCCATAAACACATGATTGAATGACTTTGGTGTGGAAGTACTTGACTGGCCTCACAGCGCCCTGATCTTAACCCAGAGATTCCAAGAAACTCTCCGAAATCTTTCCGAAAGCCTTCCAAGAAGAGTGGAAGCTATTGTAGTTGCAAAGGGAGACCGACTCCCTAGTAAAGTCTTATGCATTTGAAAGCAATGCCATTAAAGTCCCTGTTGATGAAACGGTCAGTGTAGTTTATGGATAGTGCATCTTTCATAGGAAATATTTTCAAAACTTTTTGAATACAGCATTATAAGATTCAGATCTGTTGGAAGTTTTGGCTCCTGTGACATGAGGTATATGGAGAAATTATTCACTTTCCAATGTCAAATTTCATTTTAGACATTTAACGTACCTTCTCTTCATTTACATTTCCTTTTCCTTTTTTGTAGTGCAATGATGATGTCTGTACAAGATGAAGAACTGCTGTTCAGACTTGAGAACCTTTTTTTGGTGGCAGTTTCTGCACCGTATCTTCATTTAACTACCAACTAAGATGTTGTTCTTTGCCCTAATTGGGACACAAATCACTGTTTCCATTTTAAAAGGAATTGAATAATGTAGTTTGCTGATTTATATTCATTTGGGGATATTGTCTTTGCTTTTACATGATATGAATATGTATACTGCAAAATGTATTACAATACAACTGATTTCATTTGGGCCATTTACTTTACTGTGTTCATTGAAACTAATCATGAATCAAGTTTATACTGAATACTAATTCTGTCTACACACTTGGTTTTGGACCATTAAACAGATCTAAGTAGTTTTCTGCTGAAGTATTCACTCTGGATTATAGTCAGCCGAAAGTTATTTATGCTTTCACTTTTAATGTTTTGTTCTAGCAGACAAATTGATGGACAGTATCAATTTGTTTGTTTGTCTGGTTTATTTATTCATATTTGGTACCAAATATACTTGATTTGTACAGAAATGTATTTGATCTAATGTGAATGTCTTTCAAGCCTTGTAATAAATAGTGTTTTACCATTTTTGTGGTCATTATTGGTCATTATTGGACCTACATATTATGATGGAAACGTTTCTCGAGGTCAATCACACAGGTCGTTTCGGATCAACTCTGCAGACAAAATGTTCGACACCCGAAAACTCCCCCCACCCCCCCAAAAAAAAATCTCAGCAGAGCAATATTGTGATGTCTTTTAAATCTTTATTTACATCTTAAAATAACAATGTTATAACTCAAGTTCCATTTCCACCATATATTTCAGCTTTGAATCATCAATGGCAGAAAAGCAGAATAGTATAATTGCACATATTCAGTTTAAAGAATGTATATGGTCTCGATAAATCCAAAGGAGAGACCTTACAGAACAGCCATTACATCAATGTATATAAGCTGAAAGACAGTTTTTCACAGCAGTCTGCACAGTGTTGACAGAAAGAAGAGAGATACAAAAGTATTCACATAGCAGCCTCTGTAAACTGGAATTACTGACTACAATGAACCAAAGCAGAAATTACTGTCTTGTGAATTCTTGGCATTTCAAAATGGCATTTAATGCACTTAGCTGGTATGCATGACTGGACATGCATGTCGTACTTCTACCTTGCAAGATTATTTCGCTCATTACACACACATCTCTATACAGAAGATGCTGAAATTTCACAAAAATCTTACACAACAGTACATATACTTGGCGTACATATCCAACAAGTAAAACTTGTACGTTTACCCAAGAAATAGATAATTTATTTATATATGTATATTGTGTATGTGTGTGTGTGTATACATAGTACTATGCAAAAGTCTTTGGCACCTGAAAAAAATAATGGTTAAAAGCTGTTTACTGCTGGGCAGTGGTGTTAAGTTGGTGTTAAACACGTACATTACAATAAATACAAACAACATTAATACAGTAAATGGTGCTTTTATGTGTGGCAAAGTGCTCATGGAAGCCCAGTTTTCCTTGCAGCTCCATCAAATCCCTGGTTTGGCTCTTTTTACTGCAGCAGATTAAATTAGGTGTTGATTACGGAATTTTATTCACCCAATGACTGGAGGCCCTGAGCAGAAACCTGGATCCAAACCTGTGTTCTTCTAAACTGAATATTGACTACTTTTTAGGAAAAAGAAATCTTGATACTTTTTACTGCTTGCTTGTTTGTTTGCATTTGCTCTTATATTCAGCGGTTTTTGCTGGCAGTTGCCAATTTGCACAGGTGCCCAAGACTTTTGCACAGTACTGTATATGTGTGTGTGTGTGTGTGTGTGTGTGTGTGTGTGTGTGTGTGTGTGTGCGCGTATAACAATAAAAGGTGACTCTGAAACACAATGTATAAAATGCCTGTTTTTAAACCTGCTTTCCCTAGACTTGTCTTTGAAGAAACACTCATAGAAAACTTTAATATTAATGTGTTTATAACTTCATTTTTACATCATGAATGCTGATGTACTTTTGAATGTATATCGTTTTTTCAATGTATATGTTTAACACATGCAACATATATAAATATAAAATTTATTGGCCAGGGAAACAGTCGATGTGTCGATGTTTCCCTGGACGGTTAATATTTCAATACAAAGTTCCTAATACATTCTTTCACAATTCCATATAAAAATGGAAAGCAAATTTAGAACCTACAGCTTCTCTTATTCGACACATAGAACGACTACTCATCTACTTCTGTGCACATTATAGGCCGTGTACAACTGTGTATGTTTTAAAAGTAAATCTGTAGTGGTTGCAGGTCCAAGGCAACACAGAGTTTTTCTTCTTTTCTGGTCCAAACACAGCTCATACAAAGAATCTCCTACAACAGTGCATGCCATTATGGTCCTATACAGATTGGCTAGCAAGTTTCAAAGGCAGATAGGAATATTTTGTAAATCAGAGTCTCTGTGATGAGAGATAACAGTCATAATCAATATCCAAGGCAACCAGATTTGTTTTTTTTTCTCTTTTTGCTTATTGACTGGACCAAGCATTCAAAATCCATCTTTATTTCTTACACTGCCACTCAAGCGTTTCTTTGATCTATCCACTGCTTTTTGTTTTTTTTCCCCCCTCTTTCCCTTCGTACGTCCAGTTCAGTCCAGCTGTCATTACCAGTTAATCAAGGTGGAAAATAATGGTGGAACATTGGTCAGCCCTAACCCCCCCCCAGTGAGCAGCCCATGTCTCCGGAGTGTCCATCTCAGAGATGGGAGAGGGCTGTCGCTTCAGCTGCTACGCTCTGGCTCACAGCCGCCCCCCCACAGCCGATCAATTTGGGAGATCAGGAGCCGCCACTCTACCTGCCTCCACTCCCCTCTTCCTCAAGCCTGATAAGTCCTACAGCATGAATTCTTTATCTCTTCCTCTGTCCAATACCTCATGTCCAGATGCAGTAAAACTATAAGCCAGAGTCCTTTTTTAGACCATGTGCATATTCTGCAAGATAACAGTCAGCTCCTGCCTCAGTGACAAATTACACCTAATTAAATGTCAAACAGTTGCATGGTCAGCCTAGAGAGTGGGTTATCTTCGAGTGCTCTGAAGTAGCAGCTGTACTGTGATTAAATTCTAAAGAGGCGTTGACTTGTACTGTTATTAATGACAGTAATGACTGTGACATGGTTCAACACCTTTTTTTGTTATCAATTTCTATCAGTTTTCCTTACATGGCTGTTAAGGGTTGGCTCTCACAGCTAGTAAATATGCAATACATGAGTGGAGAACAGGCAAATTCTAGTGATTCGTCAGTGGGTACAGACTATAGCGTATACCTCTATAATATAGACTAATTTTTCAGGCATCTGACATATTAATTTCTTATTAAGACCAGAATGCCTTGCCGTCCATGGGTAATGGTGGTAGTTCTGGACAGGTTTTGTGTTATTGTTATAGTAACTTATTGGAAACGGTCTGTCCCTGTCTTAATTGATCTGCTGTAAATTAACAGTGGTGTGCTAAAAGCAGTTTAATGGAAAAAAAACTCCTAATTTTTGCAAGACTTTTTCTGTCGTTTTCTCTCCAATAAAGGGCACATTGGCCTGCCTTTGTTTGTGGGCTAAATGCCTTCATAGACCGCTGTACAAAAAAACCATTAAGTTTAGGTTCTCATTATGCTGACATATAAGTGGCTAATATTCACATTGGTTCATTTCTGTCTATTCTTTGTGGTGCTTCTAGCTATTTTCCAACATCTTGACCAAATGTCAATCGCATAATTAGGCTATTTGTCTACTAATCAGCAGTCCAGGGCAAATTATTTCCCACAAATACGTAAAACGTGAAGATTAAAGCATCATGAATTTAACAGTCTTAAAGTCTTCAGGTAATTGTTCCAGCTGATGGAGGTAATACAGCTTACAACATGTACAGGTTAGATTTTTACATTTATTCTTCTATATAAAATGTATTTTATATCATTTAATATTAGTATTACGATAAAAGGCATACTTTAGGAAAACAATTGTACAGTCTATTTTTGTTCTGGTTGCATTTTGCCAAATTAAACAAGGTTATTTGCTGTTTTTCAGTTCCTACCCCAAAAAAACGTGTGGGCTTTAAAGCATCCTGCTTTTGGCTGCTGGCTGGAGGATTTTTTTGAAGCACATAGCATTTTTTCAAGGGCTCGTCACGCTTAAGTCCTGCAATAATAGCTATTTACATAATCTTTAAAAATAAGCACATTTGTCAGAATATTGTGAAATGCACCTAGTATTGTAATACTGTGAGTCTTAGTGTCAGATGTTGGAATTAATACAAGATTATGATAAGTCACTGAAATGTTTCTCTTTTATATCCCCACCTTCACAGAGCATAAAGCACTAGCATGTGATAAAGGGTTTGTTAAAAAGCCCTCATGTCTGTGTGTGCTTTCGCTCATACTCCCATATAGACCCATGTTTAACTGCACTGTTACATCCCTTTTGTCTCTTTCAAGTGACAAAACACAAGAGCAGCTCATCAACAGTCATATACAACACAAAGGTCAGGAATTTCCCCACTGCTGCCTTGGTGAAGAAAGCAAACCGCATGTTTAGTAAAAGCCAGTCTACCACACTCTGCACTTCTCATCCGGATTCATCCGCGTGCCACTCTTGCACTGGAAGGCCTCAGAAAACGCTTCAAAGTTCTGCAAGGACCCCAACACCCTAGTGTAATAAGATACATGGTTTGAAATAATTACTAACGTTTGAGAAAACCTGCACAGCATTAATAATATCCCAAATAAACACCCATAATTGTATTAATACCCATAATTTAACTTAATGTGGAAAAATATTGTTGAATATAATGTAAAAATAACTTATGGCCTCTACTAAACAACTACTAATGTGACAATGTGATTCCAAACCTACAAACAGTGGTTTACTTTCACTATGGAATATATATGTCGAATTCATCCCATCTTATTAGAAAGCTTCAGGAGACACGTACCTGTACTCCAGAGGACTGTGAGGGTCTGTTTTAATGGACTGGATGGCGTATTCAGGACGACAGGCACCGCACCATACCTGAGGATGGTGATTTGTTTGATTTGATTGATTTGATGATTTCCAATAACAATGTGCTATAAACACAATTGGCTTAAGGCTTAGGTGTTTCAAATTTGTTTGCAACTATATTAGAGTGTCTGCTAAATGCTGTAAATGTAAACAAATAATGACATCACAAACGCACAGACACACCAACTGCTTCCTTTCTCACAATCACACTGTTTACACACAATAAACTGTTCTGTCATAAACAGAAAAACTACTTCCCAACTGCCACTGTAAATACCTTGTATTGATTATATACTGTACGTTTTTTCTAACCCTGCAAAAAAAAAAATCTGCATTTTTAACGACAGTAATAATACTGTATTCTCTCAAACTAGTTACTGTTCCTGGCGACTGCACTGTATGTTGTCTTGTCCTGTAAATTATTGTTTTTCGTGTTGCATCGCGGACCTGAAAGAGCGCTGTATCATTTTACTGTGTATTGTGTGTATATGACTGAAATGACAAGAAACACCCACTTGACTTGACTTGAAATTAGTGTCAGTCACACTGTTTAACATGGCACTGTGAAAGAATATGAAGCTTTAGAGGAAACTGTTTGATAGAAACAGCCTTTCATCTAACGTTTTATGTATTTAAAGCATACTCTGTTAACTTGTCCCATTTGCTAAAGAAGCAAATTCTGCAGATTTGACATTGCCCCTGTGTTTTATATGGTAAACTATAACTAAGCTCAGGTTCCTGAGTTTTGTATATAATATTCTTTTGTTTTCATTTGTTTTGACTTAGGAAATCTAGCTTTAATACAACACTTCCAGTCTTTGGGCTATTTCAGGATACATCTCCCAAGAGCTGGACTTTATTATCATTTCTGTCATTTGAAAGTTAAAGCATCATCTAGCCCATTTGAGCAGATTTGGCGATTCAATCAGCAATTTCATGTCTAAACTGCCTCCAAGATATTAGGGTGCATGTAGCAATTTACTTTCAGAAGGTGAGACCTTTCCTTTCCATGCAAGCCAATTTAATTCGATGCGCTTCTAAGTAGATTGGTCAGAAATTCACCTTGCATGGCTGTCAGGGGGAATAAACATAGCAATCATTTCCTGTCACTCACCTGGGCAAAGTTGAGAAAGAAGAGCTGTTTATGATCCAAGTCCAAACCAGGAAGACAGGGCTCCTCTCCTTCCCTTTCCACCCATTTCATGTATGCCTAATGCCCCACACATAAATGCGTACAAAATGAAGAACTCCTTCAGTCGTAAGCCTAAGCCAGGATGTTCAGTTCTGCTATATTTTTATGTAACATAGTTAAAAACCCACCTTATATGCTTGCCTAACTCCTCCATTATCAGCAATGTTCTCCCCAAGAGTGGTGATGCCACTGACCTGGACCAGAGAATATCAAAACAACAAACTTTTGACTGAAATAATATTGACTTAGTGGCAAACATGATCATGCATTGTGTTTTAAGCAAATACTTAATTTTAAATGATCATTTCATTCATTTCTTATTTATTGTAAAATATTTTAACATAGTGATAATTACATTTTGCCCCCCTGCAAGCTTCCAGCTGAATTTGCCATACTGTTGCACCATGCACTTGGACTGGTCCTCAAAGTGCTCAGTAGAATAGTTGCTCCACCAATTGTACATATTCCCATCTTTGTCAAAGTTACGCCCTATGAGAGTAAAGGTTTGGTTTTAGAGTGCAAACTTAGTTACTATAAAATAGCGAAGCTGCTCTTGGCTGTGATCATATTTCTTGTCAGCTCCAGAAGAACACAAGCTTCATCTCTGGTGTTTAAAATCCCACACTTAGCATGGGTTGCAATATATCATGTTCAAATTAGTCATCCAGACAGAACTGTTTATCTGGCCAAAGCATGCTGAAATTGGTGTTATTAATCAGAGGAAAGTGACTGCCTCACCGTGGTCATCAAAGCCATGGGTGATTTCATGCCCTATAACCATTCCAATGCCTCCAAAGTTTAGTGCTTGGAGCTGTTTCTCACTGAAAAAAGGAGGCTGTAGAATTCCAGCAGGAAACACTGAAAGAGAAAGAGAAAGAGACCCAGACACAGAGAATACCTCTAATGAATGAAAATCAAGCGAAATCTCATATCTGTAATTTAGCAACAGGGTATTTAGTTGTTTTGAAACGCATATTAGGTGAATGCATGAACCATTAGTGTTATCGGTGCATTCAGAAAGGCTGGTGAAGATGCAGTATTTTCTCCATTTCTCCCCATTGCATCAAAAACCCTGGTTACAGCTGCCTCTCTGTCTCCAGAATAGCTTCCAATTCAGCTTGAAGTGTTTCCCAGAATGTCCAGGAACATTAAAATGTGCAATCTAAGAGTAATTATGTGGAAATTACTCCAGCTGAAAATCTGCATAATCACCCAGCTTTTGCAATGTATGTATTAACCCAGCTTGAATAGCATGCTTTCTTTGCCTTCAGTGCATCTTTTTTAGCAGCAGCTTTGTGTGCACTCAAGCCTGAAACTAGCTTTATATTATCTATGAGGAAAAAAAAGCCTTACAGGCATTGCAGACATTATTTCCAATGAGCTGAAAAGGCATTTAGACCTATGCTTATGCAGCAGTGAGGCCAGAAACATTGTTTCCCAATAGATCTGCATTTGGTAAGAGTTTAGTGCCCACTGTGGTTCCATAGGTCCTTTACAGTAGATTAGAAAGTCATCAAAAACTGAGCACAGCAAGTCATCATTTTAGGTTGACTTATGTTACTTATAAAATGATAGCTTGAGGTACAAAAAGTAGCAGATTTTCTCAATATCCCCAGACAGCTGCTCTCATGAATACACTCCACTTTCCAGAGTAGAGTGTACTAAAGCCTACTTAAAGTTATAAATGTACCTATCTGGTTTCTGTTGTGAGAGTAGAATGCATTGACCACAGCTGCACCAATGATCCACCTGAAAAAATATTCACATCATGAGAGCACGGAAGAACAATGTTCAGAAACGTTGCCTGAAAAGGACACACGGTTCTTTATGTGTTGGTTTGAGGCTCATATTTTGAATATTTTAAATGTAACATACAGCTCGGGGTCCACAGGTTCCCTCAGCTTCTTGTGACCCTTCTGAGCCGTAGCTTGAAGATTCTCCAAAATATTCTCAAAATAGTTCTCTTCGCTGAAATTTAGCTGTGAAAGAAAACATGATTTATTAAAGCTCTTTCTCTCTCACAATGCAGTAAATATAAATGTCTACCAAAATAAAGGAAAACATCCTTCATTTATCATTTATTTAACAAAGCTGTGGCTTGTGTACAAGCTCCAATTCTGTTTAAATGACAGGAGCAAGTAATGTGTAAAGAGTCTTTGGAGCTCACGTGCATATACTCCTGATCCAGCTTCTGATTCTCCTCTTCCAGGATGTAGTCTGGGTAGCCGATCTGCTCTGAAATAGCCATAGCCTGAAACATTTTTAAAAATGTACTGAATTTAATATAGTGTATTGGTCCTGGAGGAAATTTCTTGAGTCTGCTTTTAACCCGACAATGGCGTCCAGGGAGTATAGTGTGGGGGCGGTATTGCTCAAGGGTACCACAACGGTGCCACTGGCAGTCTTGAGATTCAAACCCACAGCCTTCTGATTGCAAGGGAATAACCCTAACCACACACCTCTAGACCACTGTGCACTGAGTAAATATTTTAACTTGTGCACTGAGCAAATATTTTAACCCAAGATTAATTATTTTCGTGGCATTTTCTAGGCTTGATTCCTAGTGTCCTGTCTTTTACAAGGACATCTGAAAACAAAGCAATGATTGGAACAAGTCCTGCCAAAATCTGTCCATTAATTGTCCATTCACTTTAGTCGAGGCATCAGCTATATCATCTTTAAAATCAAAGCCACAACAAACTGACCTTAGCTGTAGAGGCTTCATGTTCATTTTATGAGTGTGCTTTGTGTTTTGCTCTGTGTTAGTTTCTCTGTGTTTGGTTTTTTCACTTTTTCCCAATTTTTGAAATATGTTTGGAACGATCAATACTCTGCCCCTGATTTCCCGATCACACATTTTTAAACAAGGATACTAATATGAATATTAATTGGACGTTTTGACAATGGAGCGGTTCAGAAATTCACCACGAGCTCCAGGGAGAAGCTATGCTGATTTTGGCTACAGGGTCATTCTACGAAACTGGTGCCTTTTCCACATTGCAATCTTTAAAAAATTAGTCTGAGAAAAGTTATTTTTAAGACATTCACATTAAATAAGACACATTTGACCCTCAAAAAAAAGTATTTTCCCACCTCCATAAATCCCTGTTAATATTATCCTTTATCCTCTGACCCAGATGTCATTTGTTTTACCACCCCGTAACGGACAAAAT
>JBBPDB010000134.1:8755261-8772372 GCA_037974465.1 Brachypetersius altus
TCCTATGGAAGATTACAAGCACAGAAATTAAATCTGGCAATTCAATGCGCTAATATTTTGAATAATACATCCAATAACAAGACACTGAGTTGTATTTCGTATTGCCATGTTTTTATGCCTCTTTATTAAAATGCAATAGTGCCACAGGCAATAGCATTGCATGTTTCGGAGAAAAAGTCAATCGACAATTAATCAACTCAGAAAGTAATTTTTAATGTCAGGATCAAATGAGCATTCCAAATTTGACTGGAGTTATGAGGTATCCCAGGCCATGGGCACCTTTTCTGCGCTGGGTGCTACTAGAAAACAGACATATAAGAGAAATATAAGGCTTAAATCTAAAGAAAAGCGGCAGAGAGTAGCACACACTGAAAAAAACACGTAAAATGTTGCGCTGCCAAGCATCGGACCAAACAAAAACAAACCTCCACGTGGAGAGAGAGCTGTGACAGGACTTGTCACTTCCCGATTTAGACTACGCATGCGCAGAAACATGTCATCTGTTACAGACATGTCATCTGTTTTACCACCCTGTAACGGACAAAATGCACTCCATTTGAGACATAATGCATATATTTATTCGAAAACATTTAATATTTTGTGCATGGAAACACACACACACACACACACACACACACACACACACACACACACAAACCATCTCCTCTCTTACAGATTGTGGATGTTTGTCTTCCACAACCATCCCTCTGTCTCACAAACATACCTATACTTCTACTGGTAGACTGGTAGAGTGTAACTATTTAACACATACATACACCTTACTCACTCACTGCGCAATAAAGTAAAGGTACACTCTTACCCATTCATGGCATCCTGGGGGAATTCATTCACCCATGAACAGTCTAGCATTTAAAAACAATTATTAGGCCTACGTCTTTGAAAGTTGCTTCCATACATCCCTTTGTATTCCAAGGTGACGGGATGTGACAGGTTCTGCCAATGATATTCTGCCAATGGATATGAATATTATAATTATTGATGCTGACAGTTTACCCAGTGCACTTATATAGTTTCCCTAGTCATTACAGCATGTACATTTACTATGTATAGATTAGAGCCCGACCGATTTATCGGCAGGCCGATATTATCGGCCGATATAGCGGCATTTATAATGGCCGATAAATGAATATTTCAAAAATAAAATAAAAATGGTGAAACACCCTTGACATGAGTGTTGGTATTGTATAGTTTGTCCACCAGAGGGCATTCTACACCGTTTCTGTTGGCAACACTCGTGTATAACGCGCCACACATCCTGCAACCTGCTGATCTATATATATATATATATATATTTATTTATTTTTTTTTTTTAAACCAAGAAATATTTGTATAGGTATCGGCCATTAAAATCCTTTATCCGTCGGGTTCTAGTATAGATACAACATTTGAAGGAAGTATGTAATCTAAATCCCAAAGACAAGCACTTTACATTCCCTTTACCACCCCGTAACAATACAAATTGTTACGGGGTGGTATGTTATGGAGTGGTAAAATTTACCTCAGAATAACTGCAGCTAACACAGCTAACAGCTAGCTAAGCTAGCAAGTGCACAATTCCGTTTAAAATTCTCTCCCCGTTCCTTTTAAGTTAAAAAAACCCAACATTTTTACAGGTTTCTTGTCTATTCTGCGTTACGGGGTGGTAAGGTTAAGCTTGACGGACCCTATCTAACTTCCAAAAAGAGCAAATAACTCATATCACATTGTGTGGGAACTTGCCTGCTTGAGTCCTTGGCTGTTGCTAGTGTTTGAGTGATGTCATCTGCAGTCTGTGATGTCACTTAAAGAAATGTATTAGTCATTCTAATAGCCGAAACATGTAAGCGTTACGGGGTGGTATGTAAAACTGTGGGACGAGCATGAATTGTGATTTTCACATAATAAATTATACTTTTATTCTAAAAAAACAACATTAGTATTTTATTAAGTTTATCATTGTAATCATGAATTTAATGCAAATTGATTTAAAAATGAATACATTTAAATTAATATGTTAGGTGCAACTTCCATGTGGGCCTTTCCGGACATGGGGAAATTGGTCATGTATATGGTAAAAATGACTAAAAAGTGTAGTTTTAATATTTACAAGGACATTGAGATATGCATTATGTAATTCACAACACATTAATTGACAGTTTTGATCCTTTGAAATACATTTTGACAATTTTTGACATTTTTGATAGGCCATGAAATGAACCGGACGCAAACGGCACCGGTTTCATAGAATGAGCCTACAATAAATGTAATAAAAAATAAAACTTAAGAATAATGCTCACGTATTATGCATAAATGTACTGTTGTGAGACAACAGCAATGTAATTTGCTTCAGAAAAACAAGGATGATCTACAGTGTATTAAAAAAGCAGTGTCTTCTTCAAATGAGGAAGTGCTAAATTTCGGAATACCTTCTCTCTGGCTTTTGCCTTGGATTCCTCATCCATCCAGTTCAGCTCTTCCAGAGTTTCTACAAATGCCTCCTGAATCTTTTTAATTAGTTCACTAACCTGGACAAAAACAGAAAGAGTGCCATTTTTCTTAACCAGGTAACACACGACCTACATGTAACATACACAACCTGCTGTTATTTGTTACTACTGATGGGGTGTTAAATGGTGTAGATAATTCTGCATGAGGTGTCAGTGACAGAAGTCTCAGAAGTACATTTATTTTTCTGTGGCCCATGTTTCTAATCATGTCACATTAAAAATAAAATATTGTCACAGATCTAACTGCAGCATGTACCAACAAACCTCATGTTACACTTCCTTAGGAAAACCTAATGAAAAAAACAAAGCTGGACCTAAAATAGACCTTGAGAAAGACTAAACAGACGCAGCATTTGTTGACAATAAAGAAAAGTTGGAGAGATTTCCTGTTGTACTCTGTATAGAGATCGTAGACTGGTGTCGGGACTCACCATGCGCTTGCTGTCGCCAGCAAAAGTCTCTCTCACATACAGTGCTCCCACTGCATTCTCCATGTTGCTCTGCACATAACGTACACAATCCCTCCAGCGCGCTTCCTCCACTGTGGTGCCGTGTAAAGCCTAGGAAGATGAATGTGTATGCAGACAGTGGAAGACTATTTATAACACTTTTGTAATTGTGTTCATGCTTTTATATGTATTGAATCAGAATCATTTTCAGTTTATCAACTGATTACTCACTGTCACCTTAATTAAGAAATCCATAAATGTCTTTGACTGGAAACAG
This sequence comes from Brachypetersius altus, assembly GCA_037974465.1. Taxonomy (NCBI): domain Eukaryota; kingdom Metazoa; phylum Chordata; class Actinopteri; order Characiformes; family Alestidae; genus Brachypetersius; species Brachypetersius altus. The sequence goes on from JBBPDB010000134.1 coordinate 8,758,495, forward strand.
CTACTTTCTAATACTTCATATGAAACAAAACAAAAAAAAAGGCCTGGCTCAGAGTCTCCACTCTAATTCATCCCAGAGGTGTTCTATCGTGTTGAAGTGCAGGCCAGTCAAGTTCTTCCACACCAAATTTGCTCAGCCATGTCTTTACAGACCTTGATTTGTGCACAGTCTTGTTGGAACAAGAAGGGGCCATCCCCAAACTGTTTCCACAAAGTTGGGGGCATGAAATTGTTCAAAATCTCTTGGTGTGCTGAAGCAGTCAGAGTTCTTTTCACTGGAACTAAGGGGCCAAGCCCAGCTCCTGAAAAACAACCCCACACCATAATCCTCTCTCCACCAAACTTCACACTCGGCACAATGCAGTCAGACAAGTTCTGTTCTCCTGGCAACCACCAAACCCAGAATCGTCCATCAGATTGACAGATGGAGAGGCGGGATTAATCAGTCCAGAGAACGAGTCCAGTGGCGGCGTGATTTACAGCACACCATCCGACACTTTGCATTGCACTTGGTGATGTATGGCTTGGATGTAGCTGCTGGATGTAGAAAGTTGGCGACCTCTGTGCACTATGCGCCTCAGCATCCGCTTACCACACTATGTCAGTTTACGTGGCACCGCTTCGTGGCTGAGCTGCTGTTGTCCCCAATTGCTTCCACTTTGTTATAATACCACTGACAGTTGACTGTGGCATATTTAGTACTGAGGAAATTTTATGACTGGACTTGTTGCACAGGTGGCATCCCATCATGGTACCATGCTGGAATTCCCTGAGCTCCTGAGAGCGACCCATTCTTTCACAAATGTTTGTAGAAGTGCTCTGCATGCCTAGGAGATGCAGAGCACTCTGATGGGTGAGTGAATACTTTTGACCTAAATCACGGGATCGGAAATCGGGAAGGAATAAAAAGCGTAATCCGATTCATAAAAAAATATGTAAAATACAGCATGCATAACGGGAATTGCAACATGCATAACGCGAGAAGATGCATCATGTGATACGAGTTTCTGCTGTGTGAGAGACCTGCCAACATTTTAGCAGTTTGGAGTTGCTTCAGACTCAAAGAAGAAAAAGCCAAGACTGACGAATGTTTTGGGACACCTTGTCCGAGGGTCCCAATACTTTATACCCCAACGGAACGTGCTCGGTATTGGTATCGGACATAAAAAAGTGGTAGCGTGCCATGGCGCATCAAAATATTTTCTAAACAGCGGACATCTATGATGGTGTGGTTGACGGAGATGCAGCTTCCAGGAGATCCCGTAATGGAAGTGATAATCTGCGAGAAGACTCGCATTGTTTACGCCGATTTGCTGCTTCAGACCAAGGCACTTTGGAAGATCAGGCATTGGGTGAGCTGCTTAAAGCCAGTCGGGGCTGGTTCAGGAATTTTTAAAAGATTCCCGGCAAATTCTGTACATTATATGTAATAAAACCAGTTTATTGCAATAAATTATATTGTATTGGTTTTTATACAATATTGGTTGTTTTTAAGCACATTTTTCTTATTTAAAAACAAAAAAGGTCCGGAACACATTAATGGCATTTCAATTCATTTCAATGAGGAAAATTGATTTGAATTTGAGTTACGAGCTCCATTTCAGATTGAATTAAACTCGTAAGTCAGGGTACCACTATATTTTATATTTTTTGTATTATTTGTAGAGTGTACTTTTCATATTATACTGTTGTGTTGTGTAGCTTTTATTCTGTTGGTTGTGTTGCTCATAAAGGGTTATCTTATCTTAAATTGACAAAAGAACTCTTACTTTAGTGCTAACTTAGTCAGAGTTAAAAAATGTGACAATACAACTACAGCTGAATGCGAAATCAATGCGCTTTCAAAATATATGATAAAGGTTACATCATCACCAAAAACAGCATCATGATTTCAAACTGACAGTAAATTTAGCCATGCACACAAACATCCTGATGTGAGGGAGCTCAAGCAGGTCATGTTCATTTCATTCTGCTGCTGAACTATATTTGCGATACAGTTATATAAAAGTGAGTGTGTGCAGGTGTATGTTGAGAAGACTACTGATACCGTTTTCATTTCACAGTATCAAGTTGCTCATACTGTTGTCCTGTTATCCTGTTTATATTTTACACTATCAAAAAAGGTGCTTCAAAAGTGTAAACAATAATAATACATAATAATGAAGGCTGCTTCTTACTGTTGTGTGAAGGCTACATGCCTACATAGTAAATCTGCTGAATAGGATTTTGTTTTTAATTATTAGCACTGAATCAATTGAGGACCTATTGTTATCGAGTACTAAAAGTCTTGTATTGTTTTATCTCTAATGTGAAGATAAAGCTATGCCATAATAATAATAATAATAATAATAATAATAATAATAATAATAATAATAATAATAATAATAATGTGACATGTTTTGACAGGCTAAAGATTTTTTTAAACTATTGTTAAAGAAGAAATTTAGACAACTGACAGATTCAGGTGCTGATTACTGCTAACATCACCATAAGGAATACTTTTCTCTAGGCTGGACTTTCAATCCAACTTTTCATTCAGAAAACAATGACATTATCTAAAAGGTTTCGTATAATCAAAACATTTTTAAAAGCTAGGAGAACCCAAAAATTGAACCGGCAGTATATTTTAGAATGGTTGTATGTTTGGCATTCAATTACATTGTTTCAATTCCTCAATGTTAATAAATGATGATTAATATAGTCTTAGGGTCAGCTGGATGGGCTAGTGATAAGGGTGTTAGCCCTGCAATCAGAAGGTTTAGGGTTTGAATACCAACTGCTAGTGTCACCACTGAGGTACCCTTGAGCAAGGTACCGTCCCCACACACTGCTCCCGGGGCGCCCCTTTTTGGCATCAGCCCACGGCTTCACTTGGTGAATGGCTTAAAATGCAGAGAAAGAATTTCACATTGTTCATATTGTGCTGTGGTGCGTTCACACGTGACTATAAGGGCTAATAAATGTAATTAAATTTAGCAGTGCTGGTTTGGGTCAGCTTATTTGAAAAAATTTTGGGTGGGGATTGGGTGTTGAGAAAAAGTGACAAAGCAGTGTTTTAGGCAAGTTATAAAAGTTATAAACAGACAAAAACCTTGTATGTTGGATTTGGTTTGTTTATTAATAAAACTTGGGCAGAGCAGTTGGTTCTCATAATGGGTTAGACGGGTCATAAAGTACCATCCAATAAGGTTTTGATCATAGAAAACAGGAAAACAGTATCACTAATGATATCAGTATCAGTTTAAATGTGAATCTCTTTATTATGTGACCTCCTCTCTGGCTGAGTATTTCAGCGTGCAGTCCTGCTGTGTTGAGTGAGCGTGTCTGACCTTTCTGTAGTTTGCTCGCACGTCTTTGAAGCGACGGCTCAGGCTGCTGACCCTCTCCATCACAAGCACCCACACCAGATAATTCTGCACAGTCCTACAGAGATGTGCATGATATTATACCCATTCGGTGGCAACAATTGATGTGTTTATGTATAATACTACTTTATATTTCTGTTTTGTTTGAAACAAATAAAAGCTACATTAAATTGGAGAGCTATAGTTTCTCTCAAAAGCCTCCACTATAAGAATAATTTTACAGTCTATGTATGAATGAGTGTAAGAGTGAGAACCACTGACTGTACATTTGATACACATGTTTATATACATTTGCAAGCATGTGATAAAAAATTGGAACATGCATTCCCATTATAAAAATAATGAATTACTTAATCTGTCTTGCACACAGATTTAAAAACAAGCACTCTTCCATAAACTTCAGGGCTAAAAGGCTACAGATGAAAATCAGCCAGTTGGCTAATACTGACAAAATCCATTTTGTCTGTATAAAACACAGGTTTTATTGTGGATCTTCCATTTTACTCCATTTTATTTTGCTGCTGACTCTTATGTATTCTGACCTGCGGTCGTATCTACGCAGAATGTGATTGAGCTTCTCCAAATACGGTGAGCAGTAAACCACAACAGGTTCCTCTGGGTCCAATGGGATGGAAACACTGCCCATGATGCCCTGGAGGTAGCGGGTCCAGTTAAAACCCTGAATCATCCAGCAAAACACACAGAGACACACTGGATTGATGCATCATGTCGTTTCTCCTGTAATCCCTTACTCATATTCTTATTACTCACATCAAGGCAAAAAGTATCCTGCACATCTCGCAGGGTCATCTTGTTGTAGAGAACTGTGATATCATTTCGTTCCTCAGCTGGGGATGTGGCCTATGGGCACAGCAGATCAAAAGACAGCATACACTCAGCCTTTAATTTTGTGTGAAAAATTAATTCCAGAGTGTTATCTACATAACTGTTAAGTGCTCTCAAAGATTGTTGACACAGGATACTATATATATGGAGCTGCAATTGGTGTGGACAAAAAAAAAGTCTTGTGATTTTACTGCTACATATTGTGACTGCGATTAATTCAACATATTAAAGAGCCCAACTCATTACTTTCTGGAATTTAAAAGGCCATAAATATAGTTTCAAATCGTACATTTACTCTCCCGTCGATACTATCCATATGTTTTTGTCCGAGGTGAACGGTTTTCGACTAATAACTCCAGATCTCCAAGGGCTATTATGGCAAATGAGGGGTCGTTTAGATTACGAGATATATTTTTCATATTTAACATTTAGATTTAAGATCATTTAAGGCAAATCCTCCATGTTGGTGAGGGCATATCACAGCACGCAGCCCTGCCCCCTGCTAAGTAACAGCCAATTGTAAACACGCGGCGTGGCCAATTAGAATATCTCGGCATTTGTAAAAGTGCTACATTAAAATCCCACATTTAGAGTCGCCATTTGTAAAAGTGCAACATTTAGATTTAGAGTGCAACATTTAGCTGTAAATGTGTGAAAATTGCAGTAAATAATGAAAAAATGACACCTCTAAATTTGTTAAGCTGCAAATAGCACCCCATAGGGGACATCTTATTTTACCATGTTCTCTGTGCAATGTTTCTCCCTTATTATATCACAGTTATGATTTTGTGATTTGTGTGAAGGTATACAAAATGTATCTGGACATTTTTTGAAAGCATTATTTTTTGTTTTCTGTTTAAAAAAAGACTGCAAGTATCGGATTTTTATTGCACTGGCAGATATCCAAATTTACAAAATGGTATTGTGCCATGTCTAGTCAGAACCACTGTGATTGGTCAGAGGATCATTTGCATATTGCAGCCTTCTGTAGTAACAATTAGTAGACAATATATGTGCAGCCCGTATACACATAATACATGTACATAAATACACACTGTACTGTGCAAATGTTTTTGCCACCCCTCATTTCTTCACCCCTCATTTTGTATCCAAATAGCCAGACCTTCCTGTATTTATCTTATTTTCAGTCCAGTCCCTAAATCTGATCAGTTCCAGATTAATAAAGAAACCTACCTATGGATCATTCAGACATAACAAAGCACATCGAACTGAAGTCCTTAACCAGTGAAGAAACAGGTTCAGATGATTCCAAGTGATCAGGCGGTGATCAGTGTACTGGTGGTGCTGAATGTTGAGTGGTTGGAACTCCTTTATCTAGACCTTGTATCTTTTGGCACTTTACAGCTTGTCTCAGTAAAACATTAGTTCCCATTATTCTACTCAATATGCCAAAGATAAAATAGTTGCATAAAATAGTATTTTGCACCTACAGTACAAGGTGATTCAAAGAAAAATATAAAGAAATAAATGGTGCACAGCCAGGAACAGTGCAATATATTGTTTCTTCCACTCCAAACACTCTGCGGCGGTAACAGCATTCCACTTTAGTGTGAATTGGACTGCTGAACTTCTGAAAAACTAAACAGGCTATCATGTTTAAGTGAAATCATGTATTTAAAATGAGCTCCAGCTTTGCTTCTGTATGTGAACTATGTGGAACCCGAGGTAAGCAGAACATTTTTAAACAGTGTTTACATAATATATACAAAATTCAAGTGACAGGGGCCCTTTTTCTTGATTCCCAAGTTTCTCAAGTGGTCAACTTTTTGTCAGACTGCAGTTCCTCTACTCACATTGGCGATCTCTCTCTCCAGCTCCATCACTTGCATCATTTCCTCCCACACACGTTCATCGTCTTGGGTCAGGTTCCTGTCCTCCCGCGCTATTTTTGCCATGGAAACCATAAACTGCAGGTAGGCTTCACGCACCTACCGGCACAGACAAACACAGGCAGATTGTTGATACCTGTAATTATAACGTGGGCAGTGAGTGTGGGAATCAAAAAGAAGAGAGAGAGAGAGTGCACCTTTTTGTAGTTGCCATCATTCAGGTAATAATCTCTCGAGGGCATTCCTAGCAAAGGCTGGTCAATCTTCAAAAAAACAATGGAGATATTGAAGTTATTGATTATGACATATCAGCAAACTTTTTCATTATATTTGTATAGGGTCACATTAGTTTCAGTGGATAACAGATTCACAAAAATCCCCAAAATAAGTTTCTCTACATGAATAATGTGGCGACTTGAGTCTCGATCATCAGGCCACACAAACATTTCCAGCAAAACTTTCTTGTTGTAGCGAGCATTTAAGGTGGCCAGGGTGTCTTCAAGCCTCCATGTCTCTACTGTAAAGACATAAAAAAACATAGTTTTTCACTCATTTGAAGGAAAAGAAACTGCCCTCATAACCTTGACATTAATGTCATAAAGAGAAGATAATAGTGTGGGTTAGCAAAATTACAGGATTTTCTTTTCATGGCAAGTCAAAGAGATTTTACTGTAATTTGTACCATATACACAGTACATAGTAAAAATGAAACGACGTTCCTACAGGACCATGGTGCAACACAAGGGCCGAACAGAACAGAACACAGGTGCAAACAGGACAGAACACAAAAGCAACAATTCCACTAAACAAGACAACATTCAGCTTAGCTGGAGCCTATTCCAGCTGCAATGGGCGAAGGCGGGGTACACTCTGGACAGTCGTCAGCACGTCGCAGGGCCACATATAGAGACAGACAACCATTCACGCTCACATTCACACCTCTGGGCAATTTAGAGTGCTCAGTTCACCTATTCCCCAAAGGGAAGAAAACCGGAGTCCCCGGAGGAAACCCATGTGGTCACAGGGAGAACATGCACTCCACACAGAAAGACCCTGCGCCCAGCCCGGGAGTCAAACCCAGGACCTTCTCGCTGTGAGGCAACAGCGCTAACCCCCGCGCCACCGTGCCGCCCTTATACAGAATGTGTGATATAAAAAGAGTATTTTGACTGGTTATTAAAGTCTGAGTTGTCCAAGGGGGTAGAGTAAGATAGAGGAGGGGGGTGACTGGTGGTGTGTGTGTGTGTGTGTATATGTGGTTTTATGCTTTCAGTTTCCCAGTAGCGGAGCCCTGTATGCTACTGTACCTTTCACCAGATGGGAGGAGGGAAAAGAGAGTGTTTGAGGCGTGAATGGGGTCGTCCACAATGCTGGTGGCTTTGCAGATGCAGTGAGTCGGTGACAGAGGGGAGAGAGACTCAAATGATCTTCTCAGCTGTTCTCACAACCCTCTGAAGAGTCTTGCGGTCCGAAACATTGCAATTCTGGTACCAGGCTGTGATGCAGCTACAGAGAATACTATTTATGGTACTATCTATGTTTGTAGAACATGGTGAGGATTGGGGGTGGAAGGTGTGCTCTCAGCGAGAGATGCTGCTGGGCCTTCTTGGTGATGGAGCTGTTGTTGAGGGTCCATGTGAGGTTCTCTGTGATGTGAACTCTGAGCTCTGACGATCTCCCCTGAGGAGCCTGTATGATACCTTTCTATATGGCACCAAGTACAAAGTAGTATCCCCATACAGCTGGTGGCCTAGAGGTTAGGTAGTTATCCCACGATAATAAGGGTTCAAATCCCAGGACCATTGAGGAACCTTTGAGCAAACATACCGTGCTGCTGACTGTCCATTGCTTCACTTGGTGAAAGGGTTAAACGCAGAGAAAGAATTTCACACTGTGTGGTGTGTTCACGCGTGACTATAAGGGACCACTTTGCTTTTATAAAAAGACTACTTGTTATTTAATCACAGACAACAATGAAGATATATATGTATATAAAATAATCAGCACTCAACTGATTACTAATCTGTATGTGGGTGTGTGTGAGTGAACACATATACTGAGTTAAGTTTAGCTTTCTTGTACCATTACATTTAATTACAGCTTTATCACTTAGGCATATCAGGGTATAATAATTTAGGTCTCAGTGCCAGTCACCCTGAGGGGAGACTCTCCACTACAAAAGGCATTCAATTACTCCACACACTCAGTGGCAGTGGTGTGGAGCCTTAGGCGTGTGAAGCCTCAGCCCTCTCAATCAATCTGGTCCTTATCAACTCTCTGAGACAGCAGCTTCAGTGCCATTGTGTTTATTTCACTGTGATAAGGCAGACCACTGCCAGCTTCTATTATAGAAAATCAGGGGTGTCTGGTATCTTCAGTACCTGCTGTGCTGTTCCAGTCCTCCGAGGCTACGGGCCAGTCGCCAATACTATCAATGAGCTTGAGGAGGGGCTGCGAGTCACGCTGTTCGATCACACCTGCAGGGGGCAGCAGGACTGTCAATTTATAAGCTCTTAACATGCTTTAAGGCCATTAAATTCTGCATAAAACCCTACCATAAAAAGTTTACAGAACAGTAACGCACTGATATATACTATAATCCACACACAAGCCAGATTTAGGACATGTATGGCCATTACCTGCTCTCTTTGCTGTCTGCCCACTTCGATCTTTAATCTTTGATTTTCTCTGCTTCTTTTCCTCCCATAAATTTCTTGTAGGGGCTCTAATTGCACTTCAATAGTTTTTAACCTTGGTGACTAGAAAACCTCCTCTGTGCTCACCAACAATTTAGATCTTATGGGCTGCATTCAATATTGTGATGTTCACTTTCACTTTACAAAACATATATTGCATTTCATAGATATTACTTTATAGATTGTATTATTACAGCTTTTGCAATGGCTGCAAGTGTAACATGCCTGGCATTAGGGGTCACTGTCACTAAATACCCAATAAAGATTTTCATGGTTATCATGGGAAAAATGCTTCTTTGGAATCTACCTATTGCAGCAAAAGTCATGGAAATGTTTGCAAGTGTCTCGCATTACTTTCCAATGTAAATTGTGTAAATAAAGCTATACTCACTCTCATTCATACATGATCTGTAAAGCATCTTGGCTTTTTTGAAAGCTTGTCGATCGCGTTCACTCTCAGTCTCTAGAATCCCTGCAAGCAAGATAACATATAGCAGAACATTTAGTCCAATTCATGAAGCCTTACATTCAGCGTATCAATAAGAATAGGTCGAAGGGTTCAAACTGACCCTTTAGCACAATCTCCAGCTCATCTCTCAGGATGTTAAAGACGCTGTGGAGGGAGCTGGTCTCAGGGATGACGTGCCGCTCCAGCCATCCTCCACAGGCATATTGATAAAAGTTCTGGCATGGGTCAACACTCGGGTCCATGTTCTGCAGTAACCTTGCCGCTATAGGGAGCACAGTACTTTAAGAATGCATGGTAACAACTGTGCAAAATAAATCAGCCTACAGCAATATGAAAGTATATGTTTGGCCAAACAAAGTATATATATATATATATATATATTTATATATATATCAGGAGTAGTCAATCAGCCAAGACATTTGGCTGTTTGATATCTGACCTGTGCTTCTAAAGCCACACTAAAGCCACAAGGCTATTGTAATTAACCAGTAAAATCTTAACAGTTATGCGTTATTGCATAACTGTCTCTGATCACACACTTAATCATAATTGTCATCATTCGTTTGCCTCAAGCAGCATCACATCATTAAGTTGCTGATATACTGTAGTTTCCGACTACCTTTATTAAATAACAGTACTGCTAATATGAGAAGATATGATGAGGAAGAACTTTATTTATGCTGAGGGAAAATCCTCGTGTCCTTATCATGCTCAATGTGACAAGGAAGAATAAAAGATAAACCAATAAACAAATTATAAATATAGACAATAAACAATAGTGCAACACTACTGCCACCTTATACTGTTTCGCCTATACAACTATACAAGTCAAGCGTGTGATGATTTAGGCATGCAGATTTTATGATGCTATTTGGTAGGATAAATGTTCCCATGTTTTAGCTACAGTAGGTCCACAACAAAACTGAAGACAGCTTTGGACACCAAGCATGTTGATGCTGATTAGCTCCACGTAGAATACTGGGAGAAAATTGTGAACATAATAACGTAAATTATTGTTTTAAGGATACTAGGAATTTACCTGCAGTGACACAATCTGGGGTTGTGCAAACACCGCTGTTAGTGCTGAACTGATACTGTAGCCCTGTAAAAAAGAACAGTGTAACTGAATTCATAATGGAGCAGTATGGTTCAGTACTTAACATCCATCACAGCAAGCAACTGGAATGCAGCCCAAAGAAAAACTGCCTTACATAATGGGATTCTGAGGCAAAAACAAGAGATTTACTTCAAAGATACAAAGATATGATATTTTTTTGATGCATATTTATATGCATATTCACAATCACTGCAGACCGTTTCTGTCACAGACCATGATTCTGCACTGAAACTGATTTTGTCAACTGTGACTGTGCAGCTGCCTGGAACTGTTGATAACATTAGAGCTGATGGGGTTGGGAAAGTAGAGAGATTAAACGAGGGGAAACACAAAAGTGGAAAAAAGTATGTCATCTGATCGTCTAAAATATGATCTCATCTCAGTCAGTGGTAAATAAGGATGTCTATTTAACAAACCAGACATGCACCATTTTATGAAACCAGATCTTTACTGAGTAAATTATTGAACCCCCTAAAACTGGGTATCTGTGAGGGTCCACAATACAATATGTCACCTTCGTGGCTTCAAAAGATTAATTATAATGTAGTGAATAAATAATGTGACTTAAGGACTCAGAATAATATTCCTCAAGTTTCTAAATCAAGTATTTTGTAATTGTACATCCTTATAAACTGTAACTATTGAAATATAGGATTGTAGGCAGTGACCTCTATAGTCCTCTATAATTAATGTACATGAAGCACTTGCTTATTAGTAGCAGTTATTAAGGAATTTCAGCCCATTTCTCAATATTTTGAATATTTTAAGCATATTCATGGATATCATATTTCAACAGCCAGCTTCAGATCATGGCACAATTTAGACTGAGGTCAAGATTTTGACTTGGCCATTTAAAAAAAAAAATTGTATGTTGGGGGTCTTCTTTTAACACAATACTAGATATCAGATATCAGATATTAGACATTAATACTGGATACTTGATACTAGATACTGCTGTACCTTTAACATTAATGACCTTGATTGTTGAAAGTAATTGGCTCAATAGATATGGCAATATGTGAACTGGGTGCCAAATAAGTGTGTGTTTAGTTGTTGTTATGAATCACTTTCCTATGGTGTACTGACTTTAAACTTATTTCAAAGCTGCAAATACAGTATTAGCAGTGAGTTTTCTTGCAAAAGACAAAGATCTCCAGTCCATATCTATAAGAACTGTACACGAAACTAAAACTTGAGAATTAAGTGTAACCAGAATTACCAGTATTACCTTTTGAATGTCCATTTCTGAATGGGTATTCTAAAAATGAAAAAGTCATTGTTACAAGAGAGGACATTTAATGTGTATACATCATGTCAGTGAGTTTTCATTACCTCCCATAGAGGGGCAAATTAACACAGACTTCATTTGCTAGCAATGCTTCAGTCTTACAGCAATGATATTTGAAAATCAGGCCTGTGCGACAAGAGATCTGATATCGGTAATGACTGATAAGTGACCCGGTGCCGATGCTTCAAAGGTGATAATTGCTGATTTGGGAAGGATAACTGATAGGAGAGCAGAGAGGGCTAATTTAATCATAAATAGCTTGCTAAATAACAATACAAAGTGTGCATGCTATGCATTATAATTCAGGGTATTATATATACTGTTCCGGTGTACATGTGTAAAATTTTTTTAAATGATTGTTTTCTTTTTTTATTGTATTACTGTGTGCTGTTTATTACTGCTTGTTACTTGTAGTTACATGAAACTTGCCAAATTAAATATAAAAAAGTGTGCATATTATATTTTATTATTTTTTACTGCTAAACCAGATGACTATAACAGAGCACTTCTCAATAGCATTAGCAAACACTTTGTGTATTAGTTTTTCCTGCAAAGCTCATGAAAGTGGCTTTGAAACTCACTCACTCACTTGTGCACATTCAGCAGTCCAGAGTTGCATTTTCATTCATATTTAAAGAAAGAGGTGAAATAGTTCCCCCAAGCTATTACTAAAATAGTTACTTATATGTAATAATTCGTTATATATATTTTTTTGTGCTAAGAGATCATACAATCAGTTCTCTTTATAAGTTAATAAAGCTCATAGGCTTGATTTAAGCTGCATTGGACTTGTTTCTACAGGGAGCTGGAGGAAACGTCAGGTGAATTATTTTTAGCGATTGCAGAGGCCTACCTACAAAGACGCTCTACACTTATCTTAAAATGTTGCACTAATCAACACAATTGAAGTATGTTTATGAGAATGTGTAGTCTCAAACAGAATAAGACGGGTGTTCCGTACCTTTTAGTGCAGAAGCGTACAGCACTACTAGTCCTGCCAAAGCGCAGCTCATCAGGAGTAACATAATGGACAAACCAATTTCCATAACAGTCCAGCGTTGCTTTCTTGGTTTAGATGTCTTCTCCATTATGTCAATTTGGCTCTCTGATTTTCCCATTCTGTGATGCTATGAAATATAAAGAAGTTGCAAAAAGCAGTGTCTGACAGAGGCTTTTCAGGTGCTGAAAGAGTAAAAGCGAAGTGTGAAATCTCAGCAGTAGCCCAGCAAGGATATGAAGACAGGCACAAATGTTAATAAAAATGACCATCCAGAATTTTTTGGTATGTCAATTAATTTTAAGGTGTCCCTACATTCAGGTATCTTGATCTTATAACAGAGCCCATGTTTAAAGCTGCAGTTCAATAAATGTCCTGAGAAACAGTTTCTTAAAACAGATTCTAAAAATCTATTTCTGAAATGCAATTTAAAGCAAAACATGGCCCAGAACTATATATGCAATTGTACTTTTAGAAACTAATATGCAACGAAAGCAATACAGTGTCTATTTCCAAAAGGAGGTACAGAACACAATAACACAAGTTAGTACTAACGCATTACTCTTCACTTGTTTAGATATTGTGGCTAGTGTTGTCTTTCCACTGCAGTTGAGCACATGAACGTTCAGCCTCCTGAGGCCAAGGACCATTTAAATTGAAAGCTAATGTGTTAAACTACTCATTGATAATTAATAAAATACTTTGAAGGCCTGATGCTGTTCTAAGCTTGTGGTTACAGAAGACTGTTATCAGCTTAAAACTGGATGCAATTCTGTGCCTTTTGGAAGCCAACGGAAGTGTTTTCTTTTTCTTGTGCTGTATCTTACTTTTGAATTGCACACAGAATTAAAACTCAAAATCCTCTTTTAAAAAGTCTGACAAGTGGGAAAAAAGGAGGAAAATACTTTAAGAGCATTAGAAATTAAAGCTTTCTTCTTGTGAATCTGTTTTCATGTCCTTTCTTTCAGCATATTAGAGTGAATGTTTAATTACATAATTACAAAAGCTGACATAATTGCATATCCATATTTGCAGGTTCCTTTATCTTGCAAGGGCTTTCTCATTCAGCCTCATCTTCATGCCTGCAGCTTGGTTGCGCACATTTGATGCTACGGCACAAAATTAACAGTCTCTGTTTTAAATTCCGAAGCTTTTTCCTGCCTTTTGCATAAAGCAGCAGTACTGAATCAAACGTCCTGATGTCCTTATATCCTGTAAATAAACTGTATTTCCACACACACACACACACAC
>JBBPDB010000134.1:8772472-8787829 GCA_037974465.1 Brachypetersius altus
AGCAGATTAATCTTGGATCACAATCCGTCCACAGATATTACTGAGAGATTGTAAAAAACATGTTTACAAAATCATACAGGATTTAAATCAATGCACAGTTATTACTGTGAGACTGCAAAAACTCCACTCTGGAAAAAACTATGCTCGTTACTTCACATGCTATTTCCCTCTCTTTTTCAGTAACACACACCTGCACACACACACACACACACACACACAATGTGTGTGTGTGTGTGTGTGTGTGTGTGTGTGTGTGTGTGTGAGTGGATAGATGTATAGATGTAGATGTGTCGATATGTATGTGTAAACTAATATACATAATGTTATCTACCCTGCAATTCTGTATACAGTAATGTATTATAGTGTATTGTTATTAGCTCCCTATGTGTCCCCCTATAGTATTTTTATGGCATTTTATTTTTTATTGAAGTGATTGTAAACTATGTAACATTGTATAATATTTTTAAATATACAGGCTAACTTGTAATCTTCTCTTTTTACCCTCACTGTTGACCTGAGTGCTGCTGTTCTGTTGTGTTCTATGTTGTACCTGAGATGACAATAAAAGCTTTACTTACTTCATTACTTACTTACCTTTTACCATCTTTTACCATCTCGCTGCCAATGAATTTAATTTCAAATGACATTTACCGTTACCTTTTTCGCAATCCAATCTTATTTCTCATTTCAGTCTTAACTCTAACACTAAGCTATCCATCAACCTGTGGAATGGAGCTTTGCTGTTTTATGTAAAATGGGCGTTAAAGCAGCGTGCTTATTGATCTGTGGAGTTAGATCAGTAAATCAGGCAGTGCGTGCCACTGGCTGTCAATAACCTCTTCTGATGAATAAGCATGGGCACGCTCATCCTGAAAGCGTGATGGATATATGTTTGTGAGCGTGTGTGGACCACAGCTAAAAGATACCAGTGTCCGTCAGCGGATGAGAATAGTGGAAGGCTGGCTCTGGGCCAGACTTTGATGTATAGCTGTTTGACAGATTTGTTTGTCTTTCCTAACACTTGAACGCCAAGATTTTGTTCACCTAAGAGATAAAGAAGACTTATCAAGATGCCGAAGTCTCAAAGTTAAAAAAAGGGAAAAAAAATATGTTCACATATGTGACTTGTCCTACATCACTGAGGGTCATTTATATTAGGACTAAATCCGCCAGAAGAGAAGGAGAATCAAATATAGTCTAACAGTTCTCTGTAGGAGCATCACATTTAATGAATATGTGAAAAATATCAACAGGGAAACTATATCATCGTGTTGGATTACATTCAAATCAGAACAGCGACTCGTACCTTTGCATTGTAAATATACATTTGACTTCAGACATCATAGATGCAGTCAGTAGTAAAACACAAAAATACATAAAAATGAAAATCTAAACTAAGCATGTAATGTTTTAACTCAACATTTTTAACCCAAAGTGGATACTTTAACATAATATTAAAAACTGAATCAAAATCCTCTACGACGTCCTCTTATAATTAAAAGATGATTTGAATCCAAATGCCAGCATCACTATCTCCAAGAGTACAAATCACACCTATTTAACTGCACAGTGTCCATCACTTTGTATCAGAAAGTGCAGCTGAAGCCGGCTTACCTTCTCCCCCTGATGGACTCGTTCCCTGGAGGCCCTCTCTGGACGCCTTTCAATTTCTCCAACACCCCTTCTAGGCTCGCGCCTGGAGCTGGTGTGTGCAGAAATGAAGCAGCGTGCAGACGGCTGGATGCCAGAGGGACTGTCTGTTCCGATATGCCTTTGAGGGAGGGAGTAAAGTGAGGAAAAGATGGAGTGATGGAGGGAGGGAGAGAGGGAGAGAGAGAGAGAGAGAGAGAAAGAGAGAGAGGTGGGGGGTAGAAAGAGGGAGGGGCGAAGGAGAGATGTAGATTGAGCCTTAAGAAGCTGACAGCAAAAATAAGTCAAGAGAGCCTCTACTAAGCTCATCGTACTGCATTACCATTATTGCTTTTTTCGCTTTTTTTTTTGCACCTTCTTATCAAAACACAATATTTGATGTAATAATTGTATAGTGAAGGTATTTGCTGTAATAATTAGTAAGTAAATTCTATAATACAAGTACAAGTTATCCTTATTATATGTATATCTGTCATCAAAAACACAAAAAACTCAACAGCTTGACAATTATGATTAAATCATTCACTTTGCACCTTGAGAATTAGTAGTACAGCTTCGTAGGTTCGGTGTAAAACTAAAAACTCTAATTTCAGACAGCAAGTTTGCTTCTTGGCTGATTGACTACATTCAGGGCGAGGAGGAAATTGTGTAAATCTGATGTTTCCCAAACGGGCTTTGAGGCTCTTTTTTAATTCCTTTTTCACATTACAGTAACTGAGGCTCATTAACTCTGATGGTGAGAGAAGAGTGAGATTAGCTGATGACTTTACTCACCTCTCTGCAACTGCAACGCAGTGGGAGTCAAAGCGCTGGGGGGAAACTGGAGGTTAATCTCTGCTGCCCTCATAAACTCAGCTAAGAGCGGCCAGGTGGAGGGCTGATCACGCTGCCACAGGATTGGCAGGAACTTGGCCTTGGCTTGACGGGGATGTGAACCCTACTCCCGCTGGTGTCAGATTGAAATGGCATTGTGCCCAGGCTCATTACCAGGCTGATTAACCACTGTAATTAACCGATATTAGGGAGAAAGGGAGCCGCTGGCACTAGCCGTGCCTGGTGATCAGCACCCATGCAGAACCGCCGCTTCACAGCCCAGCTGTCCATATCACTTAGCCCATCACAATACACACTGGTGGGGATAAATGCTACAGGCTAAAATAAGAAGGGAACAATAGGGAACATGGGTCAACACCAACTAATTGTGGTAGGCCATTAAAAATCCATTTCAGCAGGCTAATCTCCGTGAAAGCATATTTCAGAAGGTGAAAGATGAAATGTGTCTCCAAGCCCACAAATTGAATATTTGACACAAAAACTCGGCAGTCATTTTTTGTCGTAATATGTTGTAGTGTCCTTAAAGTCTCTGTCGAAATATGAAAAATACAGTAAGAACTCAAAATATCTGAAATATCACGTTTGTGATATTACAATCACACAGCTTTCCTCGTTCAGTTAAATGCGACCCCACAGTAAATACACCCTAATACACATCTTAACGGTAATCTTGATCTCTTAAAGTACATATACTGTTACAGCTGTTAGTCATTGTAATCTAAGTAAGGAACTGCGCTGACCTCACATCCAAGAGGCTCCAGTTCACTATTTCATAAGCAGGTCGTCTAAAGTGCACAAAGCATTTCAGCACTTCTGGTAAAAGAAGATGAAGAGCCTGTCCTTGATTACCGGTACCTGGTTGAAATGGATTTTGAGGCAAACAGAAATGTATCCTTCAGTATGTGACCTACTATCATGTTGAGAAGAATTTTAGAACTCAGTACAAGAAATAAGTAGCTCAGAGAAATAACTCAAGTGTTGCAGTTCCAGTGGTATTAATACACTATATGGACAAATGTATTGGGGCTCTAAGACCTTTTGAACAATGCCATGGTTCCAACTTTATGGATACAGTTTGAGGAAGAGCCTTCTTGGCCAACATCAGTGTCTGACCTCATAAATGCTCTACAGAATGAATGGGCACAAATTCCCACATAAACTCCAAAATCCAAATGATGTTTAATGATATTTTCCTTCTGTAGATCTGACTAGCCATTGCGTCTGCATTCTTTATTTAAAGTTCTCATCTAACAGTAGATCTCATAAAGATCTCACTGAATTGTAGAGAAGCGCAGCTTTATTGCTGGTGTCTGAGCAAGCAGCCGTGATGATTTTACATCCATCCCACCATCCCAACTTTTCAAACAGGAATTCCCAGTTGAGGAGGTGTTTTCTTTTACTTTTCCTACCAGAATATTGGAAAAAGTTATAAGCTTTAGTTAAATGTGGCAAAGGGCCTAGAAATTGTTATTGAAATGAAAATTACATTGCAGGGTATTCGTACTGTTTTATTTGTTTGCTTTGTATAGATCATTTTTGGGTTTTTGAATGGCCATGAACTAACCTTACCACTTCTTTTAAAAATGGCCCTATATTGACAACACTAAAAGACTTAAGGATTTGTGGCAAAAAGGCAAACTCATAAAAAAGTGGTGGAAATATGGAAGATATTTATTAATCTGCATAGTCACGCATGAACACATGTACATGTACACATGAACAAATGTAATTCTTTTTCTGCATTTTAACCCATTCACCAAGTGAAGCAGGGGGCTACCGCCAACAAGAGGCGCCTAGGGAGCAGTGGTGACACTAGCTGTCACGGTCTGCACTGGTGTAGTCGTCAAGCCGTGTCATGTTTTTGGGTTTCTCTGTTTCTGTTCCTGTTTTCTGTTTCTGATTTATTTATATGCCAGCAATAGCTGAGGAACCTTTGTTCTGTTCCACTTTTGGGTTGCGTTGGAGTTTTCTTAGGAGTCAGTGTTCCTCTTGTACTGTTGTGTTATAGTCCCTGTGTTTCCCTGTTTACATGTGCCGCTTCCCCTCCATGTGTCAGACCATGTTCAAGCCAGAAACCTTAAAGTCTGTGTATTGGGCCATGTTAAAGCTAGAAACCTTAAAGTCTGTGTATTGGGCCATGTTAAAGCTAGAAACCGTAATGCTGGTGCAGTAGGCCATGCTTAAGTGTGAAACCTCAGGTTAGGCCTGGTCCTCTTTAGCTCCGTTCTGTCCCTGGCCAGTCTGTGTTCATGTTCTCCCTCCATGTTATCCCTGCCTGCTCTGTGTCCCAGCCTGCCATGTTTTCCCCGCCTGCTTTGTTATCCCTCTCTCTCTGTCCCTGTCTTCCCTCCAGGTCTCAGCCCTATGATCCTCCCCGTTCTGGACCTATGCCCTGTGTCTGCATTCCTGGTTTACCCTCCATGTTCCGCCTAGTCCTCGTCCCAGCTCAGCCTGTTCTCTGTTGTGTTCTCCCTGGTTCCTTATATCTCCCTGGTGTTCCCTAGTAGACCCACTAGGGGTCCCCCTTGTCCCTGTCTGGCCCTTGTCACCTGTTCTTAGTTCTGTTACAGTTATCCCTGTCACCTGATGTGTTGTTCCTGTTTGATTACCTCCTGTTTCCCGTTGGTTCATGTCTTGTCTAGTGTTCCTGCCTGAGCCTGCACACCTGTCTGTTAATTCTACCCTTGGTCATGTGTTCCTGAGTTTCAGCTGTCTTGTATTTCAGTTGTCATGGTGTTAGGTATTTAAACGCGGTTCTGTGTGTCATCCCTTGTCTGTCCATCGTCTGTGTAGAGCTGAATGTGTGCCGTGATCCTGTTGTGGTAACTTTGCTCCTGAAACCCCTTTTGTCTGGGCCCACGTGCCTCCTTTTCTTTCTTTGAATAAAAGTCACGTCAGCATGGAGTTCTGGTTACCGGTCTCATTCCATGGTAGCTCTCGGTCGTGGTGGGAGTAGCCCTCACCGCCGTGACACTGTCTAGTGAAAATTGAAGGGTACCAGCAGATGTGACCACAAAACAAATCATAAACTCATGGAGTGACACTTTTGTTTCTCAGTGGCACTTAAAAAAGGTGCACTTAAACATTTTGAGGAAACAGAACATTTGTAAACTGCAAAAATACTGTAATGCCAATTATGCCATTATTGTTTAATTATTTAGGGATTTAGGATAATGCTTCTTTTGCAGCGTATACAAAGTAACCAGAACCCATTTTCTCAGATTTTAATCACGTTAATAAAAACAGCATTATCAAAACATTTGAACACTTCCAGTCAAATTTACTTATTTTCACTTCAGTAACAAAACATCTTCTAAAGGGAACAAACTTAAATATGACTGACATATTTGGAAAGTAAGTAAAATGTTACATAGCACAGGTTATATTGTATTGCAATGTGTTATAATGTAAAAGTAAATGTGCAAGTCTGTTACACTGGAGTGCCCAAACTTTTGCCTGCAAGTGAATCTACCTGGAGAAACTGTGCAGGTTTAGTTTTCAATATTTCTTCATAAATATAATCTAAAACATCAAATAATTGTCACGAGCCGGGCCGTACAGCCCGAGCTCGGATTTACCTGGAAGGCGGCAGGAATACTCAGGCAGGCAAGAATCCATCTTTGTGGAAGTTTATTAGGCACGGTCCAAAACAAAGGGCACGAGGGCCACCAGAAAACAGAACAGAAATGCCTTACACATCAGGCGATGGGCTCATGGTGACTAACACCATGAGCAGAACTAAATACACTAACAAATCAAGACAGAAATCAAGAACAGATGGGGGAAACACGTGACATGAGCACAAACAGAAAAACACTTCAAAATAAGAGCCCAAACATAACAGGAACAGAAAAGACCGTGACAAACAGAAAATAGTGGCCTCTAACGGCCACCAGCTGTAACAATAATGAGAATCCAGTTAAATAAATGAGTACTTTATTATTTACTGAGGAAAAGGATCTAACGTTACACATCAGTGAGCAGCAAAAGTATAAGAACCTCTAGGATTAACAGTTAAGTTGACGGTGAAATTAAGTGTCAGGTGTTTTCAAATAATGGGCTGACAATCAAAGTGGGTGTCCTATTTTATATATACTGAACAAAAATATAAACTTCAAATATCAACATTTTTTATTTTGCTCCCATTTTTCATGAGCTGGTTGGTCTACTGCTCTTCAATAGCTGTGCAAAGTTGCTGAATATTGGCAGGAACTGGAACACGCTGTCGTTTACGCCGATCCAGAGCATCCCAAACATGCTCAATGGGTGACATGTCCGCCGAGTATACTGGCCATGCAAGAACCAGGATGTTTTCAGCTTCCAGGAATTGTGTACAGATGCTTGCAATATGGGGCCGTGCATTATCAAGCTGCACCATGAGGTGATGGTCACGGATGAATGGCACAACAATGGGCCTCAGGATCTCATCACAGTATCTCATAACGTCACCACCATGGGCCACTCGATCCACAACGATGATGTCAGCAAACCGCTCACCCAGACAACGCCACACACGCTGTCTGCCATCTGCCCTGAACAGTGAAAACCGTTGCTGGTCTCAGACGATCACGGCGGTGAACATGCTGGATGTGGAGGTCCTGGGCTTGTGTGGTTACACGTCGTCTGCGGTTGTGAGGCTGGTTGGATGTGTACTGAAACTCCTTTGGTGATGGCTTATGGTTGAAAAATGAACATTCAATACACGGGCAACAGGTCTGGTAGACATTCCTGCAGTCAGCATGCCAATTGCACTCTCCCTCAAAAGTTGTGATATCTATGGCATGGTGCTGTGATGGTGCAGAGTGGCCTTTTATTGTGGGCAGTATAACCCCTGTTTTACACTTGATGCGGGTCCGCTGCGGTGCGGCTGCGCTGCGGCTGCGCTGCATTACCATTCCGCTCGAGGCCATGTGGCAATTCGCACTGGACGCGTTTGTGGTCCGTATCTGATCCAGCGCGCCGCTGGTTTGCGAGATCACATGATCACGGGAGAATTGTAACCAACTGCGTTTGTTTTGCTGATTTTTTTGCTTATTTCTGCGCACTACAAACATTAGTAGGCTTCCTAGTTAATTTTGTCCTTGTTGTTGCTCAGCTTTAATTGTGTTCAGCATTGTGTTGCATTACTGTGTTCAATGTTGTGTTTGTCATACTTTATTGTGTTGTAATAATGCCTTTAAAGTCCACCTTTGAATGACATTGATTCATTTTGTGGTGTTTTTTGTTTAAATACACTGGTCAACAATATGTGGGTCATATATATGATTTTATAATCATAAAATTACGGTCGTCTGGAGTTGGCGCATGCGCTCTGTGATGCATTCTTGATCCGTATCCATCAAAATTAGACTTGATGCGCATCTCGTCGGACTGCCGGAGATGTGACGGAACAGAGACGTAGCGGAGATGCAACGCATCGGATCTGGTGTAAACTGATGCATTGACCTTACTGGCAGCGATTAGCTGCGGCTGCCGTGTCGGAGACGCACCGCAATGCAGGCGCATCCGGTGTAAAACAGGGGTAAGGCTCACCTGTGCAATAGTCTAATCAGCACACTGATATGCCGCACCTGTGAGGCGGGATGGATTATCTCGGCAAAGAAGTGCTCACTAACACAGATTTATTTGTGAACAATATTTGTGAGTAATGGGTCTTTTGTTTATGTAGAAAATGTTTCAGGTCTGAGTTGGGAGCAAAAACAAAAGAGTTGCGTCTATATTTTTGTTCAGGGTAGAAAACTGGGACCTTTCAATACAGTCAGAAATATTGAGTATAAATGGAGAAAATACACAGCTACTGTTATTCTCCCCATGAGTGGTCAGCCAACAAGGATCACATTCAGTGAAAGCTGTGCTCTAGTCTGAGAGATCACAAAGGAATTCCTGGATAACTTCTAAGCTAACTTCTAAGCTACAACTTCTAAGCTATAACTTCTAAGCTATAACTTCTAAGACCACTCAAAGTCTATCATCAGGAGAACATTGAACAACAATGGTGTATGTACAGGATTGCAAGCAAAAAGCCACTGCTCTCTAAAATAAACATTGCTGCCTGTCAAGAAAGGTCACATGGACAAGCTGGGAGGCAACTGGAAAAATGTTCTGTGGGCAAATGACAACAAAACAGAACATTTTACCTTAAATTTGGCAAGTTATGCTTGGAGAAAGGAAACACTGCACCCCAGCGTAGGACCCTTATCTCCTCTATGAAACATGGTGGTGGTTGTATCATGTTTTGAGGTTTGCTGCATTTGTGCTAGGATGGCTTGCCATCCTTAATGGAAAATCTGTCCCTGAACTCAATCTCATGAGAAAGTGGGTCATTTAGCAAGACAATAATCTTACATATAGTAATTGTTCTACCAAGAATAGACAAAAAAAAAGAGTAAAGCTTGGAATGGCCAGCCAAAGTCCTGACCTTAACCCAACAGTTTTATGGAAGAGCCTGAAGTGAGCAGTTAATATGAGTAAACCCACCAGTATTCAAGAGTTCTGCACGGAGCTACGGGCTAAAATTCCTCCGAGCTGATATGCAGAACTGATGAAGCTACTGGAATTGTTCAGTTGCAGTCATCACTGCACAAGGGGGTCACCCCAGATACTGAAAGCAAAGAGTCATACTTTATCCATTTACAGCTATGGACTAATACCGGATAATGTTCGGTAATGAACAAATGACCAAATATAACATTTCTGTCCATTTTTAAAATTGGGATCTCTTTATTTACATTTAAATAATAGACATAGACAGATGATGCTTTAGGTCATATTAATGCAAAAATGTAGTCTAAAGGGTTCAGAGACTTTCAAGCATGATGATTCTCAAAACAGTCCTTGACAGTCTTCTACAACAGCTTATTATATTAGTAAGGTCAAGGTTTTTCAGAAATTTGGCAATCATTCTGTATTACAAGCTGCTCTTAAGAATTTTGTGACAAGGCCTTAATAATATGAAACAATTAAAAGTCCCTTTTTTCTATGCAGGCTTCAGTAAAAACAGTATCAAACACAGCTGATGATCATTCTTCTCAAAATGGCCAGGTTCTTCAGGATTAGCGTAATAAATCTTTTAGTCTGCAATTTACTCAGAAATCATAGCTAGCGTCCTATAGCTTTTAAAATTACAGTGCATGCCGATGGATTCAAGTTTAGGTAAATGTAACTTTTGAAATGGCGAGAACGAACAAAAGGATGTGCAAAAACAGTCATAGTGAAAGACATGATGACTCATTTCTACAATTAGACACTAAAACACAAAATTACACAAAATTCTAATCATCCCAATTACAACATAGTCACAAAGAGCACATGTCATGTTTCAGGTAGTTATCAGGTAAAAGTGCCTTTTTATGCAGGGAATGTAAAATCTTGCATTTTTACGCTCCTGCTTAAAATTTACAAATCGATAAACTTAAAAGTGCTTTCTGCCTTCCATTCTCTAACCCAAACCAGAGGGACTTATGAGAATAAACAACCGTACAACAGACAGTTATAGTCAATTAAACCATTATTTTTCTTGTATATACTCAAATATCCTATAGACTTAGATCAGCAGCGCTGCCACTGAATAACATTTTGCCTATAAATCTTTAAACAAAGATAAAACAAACACTGTTCCAGGGCCAAAGTCAGTTTCGATGGTGCTTTTTAAATGTTTTGTGCCAAGAGCTCCAGGGTATGGCCTTGATCCAACCGCTAAAGTTTCGAGCGGAAGGGAAGGCCATCATACATGTCGGTTTTCAACTGAGCCCACTCAGCCAGCCTCTGGATGGCGCTCTTCTCCTGACAAAGCATGCTTGCAGCTTTTTTCAGCTTGATCTCGTTGCGCTCCAGGTAGCGCTGACCCTCGGCCTGCAGGAAGTTCAGCCGCTCAGGCCGGTTCTCATCCAGTGGGATATCCTCACTCATATAGGGGTTGAAGCGGAAGTAGGTGTCTGGGGGGAGGAGGGCATCCAACATGGTGTGGACCTCTGCACAAAAAAATAAGTAAATAAAAATAAAATTAGCACATCACTGGTACTTTACAAACATGATAAGAAAAAGTCCTGTGAACAGAGGAGAACATGATGGCAAGGGCAGGTATAGCCACCGGTGCAACGTAATTACTTGTCTTCACAAATCCGGAATGAAACATTACTCCAACCAAGTTCCTCTAAAGACTGCGAGAGTAAACCTCAAAACCACAGACTTTGACCTCTCTGATGATGCCACAGCCATCTGCGGCAAAGAGCCCAAGAGACCACAGAGACCCTCCCATTCCCCATCACTCAACACAGCGCTAGGCAGCATAGGCATCTGTTAGCGATGTAGCAGAATTAGCAGTTAATGTCCAAGCATGTTGAGCTGTTCAGTGCTGCTGTATTAGCACAAGTTTGAAAAGATGTGGTGACACTTCATGTGGTTTGGATGGAGTGTGTGCTGGCCTTCACCCTCCCATTAAATGAATGTAAAGGTGTGGACTGGTTTGGGTGGAAACCCTCATGAAGGTGGACCCCAAACTAAGTGGCAGTGGTGCACCCATCATTGTCTGACGGAGCTCACATATTTAACATGTTAGCACAGCTGAGAAACCTCCCCCCCATTTCTTGCAAGGAAAAAACAGTTATAGTCATGTTTCAAACACGGCAATTATATAAAAACTGGTTATCATGGTCAACTGAATAATATGTTATTGTGTTATAACCATTTCACACACCACATCTTTCAATCTCATGAATAAACAAACAGTAGTTGTGCATTAAAATGTATAAAAATGTGTTCCATGGAGAGGAAAAAACATACCAGTTGACCAGGGGTATGCAAAATGAACAAACCTGTGTTCTTCAGCTGGAAGCTATAAAAGGGGTCGATGTACATTGACAAAAGTTGCAATTAACCATGAAGTGAAGTACTGCATGTGTCTACTGTGATAATGGTAACATGTTAATTTCTTGTTGATATAACATTGGTGGAAAATGCTCAAACCCTCATGTAGCAGCCTGAGACAATATTTTACAATGTTCAGAAAAAGCTCATTCAATTATCATTTAAGCACAATCTTAGGATACCACTGAATTACAGCCCTAAAGTACAATACTAGGACTTGATTCAGTGAGATCAGAGCAACAGTACAGCAGTAAGGTGACCCTTTTAGGGCAGATAACAAAATAATTCACCACTAAAAATAACTCTGGAGGTTGCATGACTGTTAATCTCAGTCTGCGGACAGATGTTGAGGCAGATGCAGGTTGGGAAACTTCTGTCGCGTCATAACGTCCCTACACACACACACACACACACACACACACACACACACACACACACACACACACACACACACACACACACACACACACACTCCCTCACCCTCAGTGTCCGTGGCGCTGCTGATGACGTGGGTGAGCTTGGTCTTCAGGCTGGTGTAGGTTCCAGGACTGCTCTTGCCGGCTGTCTCATAGCGACCCGTTCCCAGAGACACCACACACTGCAGGGGAGTGTTGGGCCACAAGCACTTGCACTCGTGGATGGCCAGCGCTGTAGGGTTGTTGATCAGGAGTCCGCCATCCTGCACACAAATAAGAACCATACAGTAAACAGGGCACAACCATTTCTTAATTCAGAACATTGGGTTACATCGAACTGAGCTTGAGAGGGTCAGGCGTAACGTAAAATCTAACCCTTTAAAAAAGCAAACAACGGGAGAGATGTGCAACCGAACAGAGGATTTTTCTCTCCGAGCAATCAGACACTTTATTTTATTTTTTCTCTCCAGTAAGTTTGGATTGTATCTGAATACTAAAACTACACCTCACCCATAATGTCAGGGCACAATCTTGTGATAGGCAGGCAGTCCCCAGACATCTGATACAGCCCTTCTTCCGATTTCATATATATGAATGTTTATTAGAGATATGACCTATAAAAGATTAAGGTATTCAGGTTGAAACTGCTCACATGTTCATATAGTGTGAGCTTTGAACAAAAAGAAAATAATAAATAATTTTAACCTTCAGCCAATACAGGGTTCAGGATTGGTGCATCTGTATTTGATAGCAGTATTTTAGATTGTGCCTGAAAGTGCTGCTAAAATGCTAAAAGATAGATAAGATTGTACATATCACAGATTATAGTGCAATAACCCCTAAAAGACATCTACAGTAACGATAAAAATTCAGTAATGTGATATTATTTACCTTTCACAGTGCAACACTTGTGTGGTTGGTAGATGAATTATGAGAAATCATGAAATGAAAACATACTGTGTATACAGATATAAAACAACCTTTTACCGTGGTTCTACCATTGTTTAACTTTACCTATCCATACATAATGCAAATTCAAAGTAAATGTAAATGTCTAACTATGTATTTACAGTCACATTTACATAGTACAGCACCAGAACAGCTTTGCATGGATGCAAGCAGACAACAAAAGGCCATGCAGGCATTATGTGGCTTGTGCTGCATAAGATCCCAGCAGCTCTTCATACGGGACTGCAGTCTGACAGGCAGCTTATATGCTCAGGGTTCTGCCAATTACGAATCCAGAAGCCTGAGGGTGAACTGGCACTGAGCCATTATCCAGCAGCAGGTCTGGAGAGAAGTGAGGAGGGGGCTAAGACTCTTGGGAGGGGCTTGACTGCTCTCGGTACAGATCAAACAGCTCTACAGCGCTCCTCATTACAGAGACCCTGCGCATGGTCTAACACCACATGCACCCAGGGGAAGCACAAAAGACACATGGGGAATATGGCTGTATATATCTGGACACATATCTGTATATGTGCATGTATAGAGAGTGTGTGTGTGTGTGTGTGTGTGTGTGTGTGTGTGTGTGTCAGTGTGCAGTAAAAGGCTCCAGGTTCCAGTTGTGAAATTAAAGAACATTTCTAACAAACCTGACTACTTTATTTCATATTGTTTTAAGAACCAATTTCACGGGGGAACAAACTGTTTGAAATCTTTATAAAAAAAACGTAAAACAACCACAGAAAAAACAAAATCACAAACTGCTGAAATGGGCTTTGCTAACATGGCGGACCTGACAGGCGTTTTGAATGACAAAGCGCTTTATACGGAGTTCGGCTCAAAACTGGATGGGACCGAGAGGCATGTAAACGACGTCTCAGATTCTGTCAAATCTCTCGAGAACGGACTGTCTGTAGTCAATCAAATGAAAGACGAATCGGCGAAACGGAAAGTCGTACTGTACAGCTTGAAAGCCAGCCTTGTAAACTGAGGATCGTCCATGAAGGAATGATTCGCCTTTTTTCATCGTGACTCCTGTTCATGTCTGGACTTCTTTCTGCTAAAGCAGGAAATGTTAGCTTCAGTGGAAGACTGTAAAATTGCCCCTATTCTAATCTCTGACCATTCGCCTGTTTATCTTAGTCATTCTCCAGCACCTAGACGGTAGTAGTGTTTTTGGCGGCCTGTTTTAATTTTAGTTTTAGTCTAGTCTTTGCATCAAGCTGTCATTTTAGTTTCTATTAGTCTTAGTCTCGTCTATACTCTTAGTCTAGTCAAGTTTAAGTTGACGAAAAGCATTTCAATCTTATTTTAATCAGAATTATCCATGACTATTATAGTCTAGTTTTAGTCAATGAAAGTTATATTTTAGTCTCTTTTTTCAGTAATGTAATTCTGTTTAACCCAGTCAATATACTATAAGCGCTTAGTAGAATAGACCAAAATCTAAATTTTCTTTTAGTCAAACCTATTTCACAATTCAAACAAGGTTCTCTTATTATTATATTATTGTTACCCTATAAACTGAAGAATACTGTCCATCCATTCCAGACACGGAGACACTCTGATTTGAATTTACAATTTATTTTCCAACCAACCATGTTAATATATACACAGAAACTTTAACTAAATAAATAAATAAATAAATAAATAAAATCTCATCACTAAAGTGTGAATAAAATGAAAATGTTTGTTGCCATAAAAGCCACATATAATATAAAGCAGGTATATAACTGCTAAAGGTTTTCACCTTCAGTTTGCTGGCCTGAACTTACCTGAAAATTGTTTTTTTAATTCCTGAACAAATTCTACACAACCAAATCAGAACAATTTAGGATCAGCTTTTTTGCATGGATCTGTCCCAATACTGTCGTCCCAATACTTTTGGCCACTCTAGGCAGATTTATTTCACAGTGCCCCTCAATGGACGTATTGGGACGTAATGCTATTAAATTCTAAGGTCGAACGTCTCAATACTTTTGTCTCTCCTCCCTATCGCACAGGAAATAATGTCTCGTCTCGTTTCAGTCAAAGAAAATTTATTTTGTCAGCCACACTTAGTCTCGTTCTTATTCGTCAACAATATTACAGGATATACTTCGTTTCGTTATCATCACATGACCAGCATTTACGCTGCGTCTCGTCTCGTTTTAGTCACGTGATAAATGTTCATTGGCGATGATATTTAGTCGTCGTTGACGAAAGCAACTACACAGACATAGTGGAAAATGAATTGCTCCCTTCTTAAGAATGAAAAGGTCTGCCGCAAAATTAGTGTTTGGATCTAGCAGTATATGAAAGACAATGCTGCATCAGATGTGTCACCAGTTATAATGTGGGATGCGGCCAAGGCAGTTATCAGGGGCCATGTGAGATCATATTGCTTGGCAAAAAAAAAAGCATCTCAACGTAATCAACAATTAATGACAGAACTTGTGCAACTGAAACAAGAACATAAACAGAATCACTCCCCAGAAAAATTTAGTTCAGATTAGTGTTGTCAAAAGTCCCGGTTCTTCGGTACCAAGTACAGTACCTAAAAAAAAAAAATGTTACGGTACCAGGTTTTTGGGAGTACCGGTGGTACCGAGCACACGGTACACCCGGTTCCTGCTGCGTGCAGTTGCGTCTTCTTCGTTGTAAAAGC
>JBBPDB010000134.1:8787929-8808463 GCA_037974465.1 Brachypetersius altus
ATATAAACCCGAGGTTTAAATACGGAAAAGTCAGGAACGAGAGAGAGACAGAGAATAAGAGAGAGTGAGAGAGAGAGCGAGAGAAAGAGAGCGCGAGAGAGAGAGACATAGAAAGCGAGAGAGAGAGATGATCCGACAGAGAGAGCGAGACAGGTTTAAAATGGGCGTGATCCGGAAAAGTCACGAACCAGAGAGAGAGAGAGAGAGACTAAATCTGCGCTAAAATATCAAGGTGAAAGTCATCATAGCTGGTGTAGTATAGACCCAGCTCCCAACCCAACTTTGTGAATATATATATAATGTGTGTGTGTGTAAATACACAGCTGTCCGTTATACAGTGAACACACACATCTGTCTGAGAACCAGCAACTCACCCTCCTCCCCCCAACCTCCCACCACAAAAAAGTGTCCAATGACATTGTTCGCGGCAGTTCAAAAACACGTGGCTGGCCTCATGTGACTTCTCATGACGCTAGTTTACATTATAAGGGAAGTGTATGCTATTCTCCATCCCTCCAGTGTTGATGATATCATGTAATAGGGGGAGTCCTTACTCATGCGTGAAACTGCAGATGACTAAATTAAACGGAATATCAGGCAAAAGTCCAAAGAATGGAAGTGGTTGACCTTCAGACATGGTGGAGCTTGTTTCTGTGTAATCCCATAACAAGAAAGGCCTGCTGTGTGAAAGTATGGGGAAATGCATTGTGAAGGGGTGTGTTGTGCTGTTTTTATCTTCATCAGGAAGTTCATTCCACAAGTCTCTTTCCTCTTGTTCTTGTTTTCTTAGTATGTACCTTCAGTGTACCACCACTGGGGTCCCTGAGCAAGACCTTTAAAGCTAAGTTGCTCCGGGTAGACTGCCCCCTGTAGTTAGGAAATGGAAGTCGCTTTGGATAAAAGTGTCTGATAAATGCCATAAATGTAAATGTAAAAGAAGCAGCCAAATCACTTCACATGTGAAGTTGCTCAACAAGTCGAGGACACACTTGAACACATAGATCAGGCAGCATTAAAGGGTTTCGTGTGCGAACTACAAGGTCGAAATTGAAGAAGTGAAAACTTACAGCTCCCAAAACTTCCCTACAATCCCTTCTGTAACCTTAAATACTTTAACATACATTTTTAATATCTATTTGGTAGATATTAACTATCAAGGAAATGTTTTTATCCTTTTAATACCTTTGCATTCCTTAAATTCCTTTCACAGTTACTCAAAAGGATTACAAAAGCCTAATGTCTATTAAAGGTTTTATTATATATATGTATATTTTTTTAATGAATTGAACTGTACCTTCTCACTATTTGATTATTTGGCAGTTTATGTGATTATAATGCTTATTTATACATATAATACTTACATTCATTTGTTTTAATTATTATAAAGTCACAAAGACCTTTAATATTGGCGCTCCCATACTCAGTCTGTGTTGTTCCGTTGTGTTGTCATCACATATTAAGGTTTAGGATCGTGTCAGATTAGGGTTAACTGTTAATGAACATTTTTGGGAGATTTCTCTCTTCGCTTCCGGAGTATTTGAGCCGATTCGCCGGTATGGATGACTAATTGGCTGTGAGTCATTTTTGAAAGCAGAAACTTTTAGGCTGATAAGCTGTCATGCATAAAGGCTGAGTCACATCCTTCTGAACCTCTTCTCTTCTCTCGCTCTGTTCTTTTGCAGGATCAATCTTCATCTATTCTCCCGGCATGGTGATCCTAGGCTCCAACTCGAAGGAGAGAAAAGAGGAAGCGGAGGAGAGCGGAGAGGGTATTCCTCTTATGAGCGTCCCGCAGCAGGAGTCCAGCTCACCCCCGCAGGACCACTCTGTGGCGGTGGAGATGCAGGAGGAGGTCAGCAAAGAGCTAAGCTTTCCCGTCCCAGCCACTAGCAAGTGAGAATGCTTGGATTGCAACGTGGATATCAAGGACCAATACGAGTCAGGATAGGGATCGGTTGTCTTTGTGATGGACTGTTTGCCTCAAGACAATGCGACTTGTTGGAGAGAAGGCAGTCAGAAGATCAAATATGAGCAATGACAGTGCTCATAGGCCTCAAAATAGTGTTGTGTTCATTTGTGCGACACTACAGGATTTACACTTCGACAAGAAGAGGAGGAGAAGGTGCTTTGAATTGACTCAACTCATCATTTCCACGTTATTAAAGTTCCAGACACCCCTTCTACGTAGTTACTTCGGGTAATTCAGCTACGTTTAGTTGCCCCCATTGCTGGATTGGTATTCAGTTGCACAATCTCCATAGCAACGCATTGCTAAGACATATAGGATAACAGCCTTGTAGCTGCACATGAGCCTAAGGACACCATGCCAGGCATCATCCTGAGACATCTTTGGAGCAAGGAACACTGTTTTCTACGTGGTTTTCATTACTGTTCGGATGTATTGAGCCTCATTTTAAAAATAAGTCCAGAAGGAAACACTCCTTTGGACTTCAAACGGATGGGAGGGGCCAAAGTGTTGTAGTCTGATTGGACGGATACAGTGCCGTGCAAAGTCATGTGAAAATTATATTAAAATACTGTTTAAGGGTGCAAAACAGCCAAACACAATCTCGATACTATAAAAAACATCAGACGAGGACCGGTCTACAGACATTTGGAAATAGTTTTTTATATTGCATCAAAAAGCAGGTAAACTAAATGAAAAGATTAAACTGTTTTTAATGTGGAAATGTACTTATTTATCAATTCACTGCATCCCTTTCTTTCTGTGTGCCAAAACCTCAGACAGTGGCTGCGAGTTCCGGGGGTGAGTTTTTGTGTTCGTTCTGTGGGTGGGAGTGAGAAATAACACAGTAAAGGTGAGAAAACTCCCTGGCTACTGAAAATTCTGCACTGAGAAAAAAATATAGTGTGCCTGATTGATGTGTGCACAATTTCCACAACAGTAGAATTATTGCATTAGGAAGAGTTCCCCAAGACACAATTGTGTTGATATATTTTCTTTCTTTCGTAATGTATTTTCTTTTCTTTTATGGTTTGGAAATTATGCTGGTATCAAGTACATTCAGTGCATCACTTCTTTTTTTTTCATGCACACTCTACCTTCATTCAGACAAAGAGGGCTCAAACTGTTTGCACTCTACTGATGTAGAGGGTGTTTTTAATGTTCAGAAGGTTCTCGGGTCTTTATATGTGAGTTGGACGAACGGAGATGAAAGGAGACCTGACTGGTGTGTGGGCGGGCAGAGAAACCTAAAAATACTTCAGCGTCGGAAAAAAAAGACCGCCAATTTACATTACAGGGGGCAGTTGTCAGTGACTTCAGTCAGGACACTTTGCAAGCTGCAAAAGGTCCTAGATGTACATGGGCCTCAGTTGTGTTGAGGTCTCTATCACTTTCATTGTCACACTTGTCTGTGACACAGCCTACATGTTTTCTTTTTCTTAGTCCAATTGACGTGGGTTTATTTACCAAAACAGTCAAATCATAAGTCTTTTTTACATGAGCATTGTCTAACCTCTATTCTGGTGTATTGAGCCTCATTTGAAAAGACGTCCAGGATGAAACAAGCGAATAGGAGGGTCTAAAACATTATAGACTGAATGGGTAGATACAGTACTGTGCAAAATCATGTGAAAATTATATGTAAAAACTAAAAAAAATAGATAATTAATACAGATAACATTATACAGTAAATAGTGCTTTTATGTACAGTATATAAATGTGTTCCTAATGGAAGTCCAGTGTTACAATATTAGTCAGAAACCTGGCTTGACTTCATTGAATGAAATCAGGAGCTGCTGATGGAGTTTCACAAATCCAAACAACGACTGTAGGAACAGAGGAGGAATACTGTTCTCCTCACCAGCTCACACAATATCAACTACTTTTTACAAACAGAATAAATCTTGATACATTTTACTGCTTCGTCCTTTTGCTTGCGTTTATTCTAATTTTAACTTTGTTAGCGGAAAGGCTTCAAATAGCTTCAAACTCTCTGCATAAGACTGCATAAGGCGCTTAAGACTTTTGCACAGTACTGTATAATTAAAAATGCACTGGTTTTTGTGACGAAACTGTGAATTTAAAACAGACAGCTTTGTGCACGTTTCTGGTCTGTGTCTGGGAGAAGATGACTGAACTGCGCTGCGTTTCTTTACTCACAACTGATAAATGCTGCAGGTGGATCTAGTACATTTCTCTAGTGATGCTGCTTGCATCAAGCGGCGAAAAACGGACTCGAAGCTTAAAAACGCACTTTGTTCTTTCACAACCAGTGTTGTGCTACTGGGTGACCAGGATAAAAAGCTGAATGGGAGCACAGCAGATGAGTGCAGATTCAACACGGATACATATTCTGCACTCACCTTCCATATCTGTGCTCTCGTTAGGAAACATTTGTGTGTAGTTGCGCTACAGAAGATCCTACAGAGCGCATGACGTGTCATAGTGACTGATACAGTCTAACTGATAACCGCACACTTTCTCCCACCTTATCTGTATCATTCCACTGGTGGAACTACGTTTTTGTGGAGGAATTTCACAATGTCAGTAAGCACTTATTTGTGTCAATGTTCAGCGCTTCTTTTTTAATTTCTTTTATTTTACAGATCTGCATAGAAACAATAAAACCCTTGAGGTTGTGTGTTAGGTTTAAACACTCCCTCTTGTGTTTTGTTGCTTAAAAATGCTACCTTAGTGAAGGCATTATACTTTTAGGGTTACAAAGTAACACAAAGTAAATTTACGTTCTGTGAAATGTTTATAGTAGAATAATAGAGATGCTAAGAATTGAAGGGTGACGATGTGCTTGGTTATATTTGTGACATAACGCTTGAATATGTCATGTTTTAAAGTATGCTTTAAAGCAAGCTTATGATTTCGTTAGGAGTCTTTTGTTTTGTGTGTATGTACGTCTTTGCCGCGAACTACTGTTTGACCCCTATTGTGAAATATGTTCAAATTTTATATGTACGTTATCCTTTCCGGATTTAATTCTCTCAGGACATAATAAATGTTTACACATGCCTTTTATAAGAGTTTGCTCTGAATGATCACTTTGATGGTATATGATGATTTCTTTGTGAAGTCTTGGAGCTTTTTTGACATATCAGGCCCTATTCCTGGTCAGGTGTAGGCAGCTTCAGAACTTAGGAAGCTGATTACTCATCCATGTGCTCAAGCAAACTACTGATTAAGGATTTCAAACTAAAGATTATTGACTCTTACAAAGCAAGAGAAACGATGTAAAACCTTGCTTGTCATATATACTGTCTGAAATGTCATTAGGAAATGGAAGTAAAGAGGAGCTGCTGAAGTCAAGACAAGATCTAGAAAAACATCTGAAAAACCAATACATCTCTGCCAAGAGCCTGTAGAAAGGTTAGACTGGCGTGGGAATAGTGATGCACTGACCCACTGTATGGTTGCAGGAACATTATCTATGAGAAGATGACCTTAACAGTACTCTCATCACAAACGCCAACGTCTGAAATATGCATTAAACCAGAAGCACTTTTTGAATCCTGTGATGTGGTCTGGGAAAACAAAATCAGAAGTTAATCACCAAATTTAGGTCTGGAGATAAGAGAAGCACTTGGGTAAAACATTACCGCCTAATAAACATGATGGTGGAGCTGACAGCTTTGGAGTTGTGTGGAAGCCAGTAGCACATGAAATGTAGAGAAAGAGGGAAGAAAGGATTCTACTGAACACCAGTTGTAATGCTCAGTGAAGAAACTGAAGAAGAATATAAGTTGGGTATTACAGCAAAACAACCCCTGAATATTTATGGAAGTGTGAAATCAAGAATAGAAAGAGGTAGCTGGTTACAGGTTTAACTGTTTGAAGGCTTCAGTTTCAGCTAAGGAGGATCTTACCCAGTGACGACAATACTGTATATGCACAAATTAAGGCTCATGCCACATTATATATTTGTACCCATTTGTAAAATTCAGAATAACATGAATGAATGTAGATTTACATGGGTGTAAATGCCATATTTAGATTATCAGACTCAGATTGAGAAAACTTTATTGAACCCAGAGGAAACTACTTATGCTATGACCGCACAGACACACAAAGACAAGAACAATCTAAAATATAATATAAAGTCAAAATAAACCTCTCTTAGAAGATACTCTGTACTAAATACACTATGCTATATATATAGTGCTATATAGAGAAGAGGTGGATATAAATACTATAGATAAAGACATTACTGCTAAAATAGGAGTTGTTATGTATACTGTGTCTGTTATTGCATGTAATAGTGACATAAACAGTGGACTGCTCATAAGACCATTGAACAAAATAATCTCTTGCATTAACATCTTTTGCAGTGAAATGCACTCAGCGAATCAAGTTTAAGTGATTACTGAAATAACCACCTGGTGGCCTGCTGGTTATGGAGTTGCCCCATGCCGCCAGAAGGTTGTGGGTTCGAATCCCAGGACTGGCAGTGGTGCCACTAAGGTACCCTTGAGCAAATTTCTGTCCCCACACACTTCTCCCCTGCTTGGCGAAAGAAGAGAAGAATTCAGACTGTGTGCTGGGGTGTGTTCACATGTGACCAATGAACACATAATATTTAATATAGCAATACAACACATTCACATTTGTTCATTCTCAGGGCTTAAGTTTAAAACTCTAGGCCTCAGTCTAAAGCTCGACTTCCAACCTCCGACTGCAAGCAAGGCATCTGACGTACATGGCACGACTGCAACCAAACCGCAATTAGCATGCCAGCTTTGGCAAAACGAGCTTCATTCAGCTAAAATGCACCGAAATCGGTTGAGTCAGCCTTTGTCAGTGAAAAAACACTTTTATTTCCTAGGGCCTCTGGAAGCCATTTGACATTTGGTGTTCCAGCACACAGCACCTAGATGCACAATTTCTTGATTTCTTGCCATTTTATTTTTATTTATTTGTGTCTACATTTTAATTTGTGGGATTACAACGCGTGTTTTTATTTGAGAACTGGGTCGTCGTCCCTTTCTCTATTCTCTGGGGCAGTTATGCAACCGAAACTCACAAGGGCTTGAGCAGATCGTTTCCTGCTCTTGACGGCGCCCCCTTCATTTTCTTCGGTTTCCTGGTGGGGCGGCTGCGCACTCTCAGTCCGGCACTGTCGCTCAGCAAGCCTCGGCTCGGTGGGAGAACATGAAGTCCGAGCTGTTTCTGCTGCTCGTCTCTCTTCACACCTTCTCAGTTTTCTCGAAGGGAAAGGTAGGAAACGGCTTTTACGTCCTTCTTTTAGGCTGACTAATGATAATGGTGAGGAGTGATTCATTGCGATAGTTATCTGTCTCTGTCCTATTTTTTGGACGATGATAGGAGCTAATTGTATTGTTGTATTCTTTTTTTTTTATCTAAAGAATGTCTTTCGACAGTTTTTTTTTCCAGTCCATCACTCTTCACTTTCCGTTTCCTTGGAGCTGTTAGGCGGTTTTATGCTTTTATTTTTTGACCGCAGAGCTTCCAAAATCTCCCGAAACTGGAAAAAGTGGTGTAACGAACAACTAATGGGCTCTTTAACACAGTCAGAACAGTCAAAAGTGCACATTTCTTCACTTTCACAGGGTTATTTCTCTTCCAGGAGGAGCTGTGAAATGTGTGTGTGTGCGTGCGAGTGTGCGTGTGTGTGGGTGGGTATGTGCGTGAGCAAGCTGGCACGACTGTCACGAAGCCTACAGCACGTTTACATTCCACCTTAAATCATGAATGTAAAACCTGCACTGGAACCTGGTCACTTTCAGTCTTGCATGACTCACGTGAACATCGGCATTACTCTTTATTTCCATTTTCTGTTCTGTTTTGGTCTGTATTGCTGTCTCTAACAGCACCTTTCCACCTACAGCAAAGCCAGGACTCATAGAGACAGGAACTGCACTATATGGCCAAAAGTATCTCTTTTTTGGGGGGTCAGTACTGCCAGTGAAGGGCAATCTCAATGCTCCAGCATGCCAAGACATTCTGGACACAGCTTCAAAAACATTGTGTTTAGGAAAAGGCCCTTTTCCATTCCAGCATGACTGTGTTCCCCAGGTTCATAAAGACATTGTTGGATGAGTTGACTGGCCCACACAGAGCCCTGACTTCAACTACATCCAACACCTAAAAGCTTATATATATTTTTTTAAGTCTTTACGACACCAAAAAGGGTTCTGCAAGTGTTTTTATATACTGAACAGAGCCACTAGTGCGCCAGTTGTTGGCCTGGTGTTTAGAGACATGCTCCTGTGATCACAAGGTTGTTGGTTCAAATCCCAGTACTGCTAGTGGCACCACTGAGATACCCTCGAGCAAAGTACAGTCCATACACACTGCTCCTATCGGTGGCAGCTTCACTTGGTGAATGGGTTTAATACAGAGAAAGACTTTCGCACTGGTCACACTGTGGGCTGTGGTAACTATCAGGGGCCACTTGACTTTGCTTTAGTGAGTTCATTATGCAGTACCCAGAGAACGTGTAAAAGTAACTTAACTCTGCCCTAGAAAAGAGTGGTGCTGAAGGAGCCTGCTGATCTGGTAATTCCTGTAAAGATGGTTAGACGTGTCATTTGAAACGTTGCTGAGGTGGTGTTCTTGTAAGCTGGTGAGATGAAAGGAGGAAAGGCAGATAATGGCGGGCTGCTTGGAGACAGACGCGTGTGGTTCAGAGCGCCGCTGTTCTCTGGAAATCAACGTCGCACACCGTTGTAGGTAATTTCCCCCTTGAAGGCTGCGAGAGCTGAACGTGCTGATGGGGTACTTTTCTGTGCCTTAGCTGAGTAACTGGGCTGAGATCAACCGTCAAAAAGAGTCAGGTCCACCCGAGCCTAAAAACGGGTCAGAATAAATGTACAGAAATGAATCTGCAGTCGGAATGTTTTCATTCCATAAATGACAGCTTATGACCAAACGATTAAAATGGGTTTGTGAAAGATAAGGCATTCATATAAATGCTTTATTAATGGAAGCTTTTACAAGAATTTACTTCATTTCAAATCGTGTAGACTGACTTGGACCTGGCGTTTTGACTCACCTTAACAGCGGCTATCAAGTTTTCTGAAAGTGCAACAGAAGTCTGGCGTCGAAATTCAACATGGAATACAATATTGGGCCTTGCATTGGCTCTCTAACTTTGTTTTTAGCTGTCCGGTAGTGGATATGGAAAAAAGATCACAAAACCGAATGAACTTAAATATATTGTCTATATCGTCTCTTTATCTGTGTAGCATAAAAAATTCAGTGAAA
Source organism: Brachypetersius altus (assembly GCA_037974465.1). Lineage (NCBI taxonomy): Eukaryota > Metazoa > Chordata > Actinopteri > Characiformes > Alestidae > Brachypetersius > Brachypetersius altus. The sequence continues at coordinate 8,797,129 of JBBPDB010000134.1, forward strand.
CTGAACCGTATGTCAGTATCATGGTATACCTGTATGAACAATATATCAGTCCACACTATACAGACTATTGTTTATAAATGTGTTCAGATTCTTAATACGTGGTAGATAAATAGTGTTTAGTGCTTTATCGGCTGTTCATACGCTATTGTATGCAGTGTGCTATCGCAATTTCTTAGATAAACCTTACCCTATTTTTATCCTTAAGTATCAGCTAACTGTGTGTAATTATTAACGAAGACCTAGAAATATTACAGGCCTGCAGAATATTAAATCAGCACTTGTGCTCATAGTCACGCTCAATTCCATGTTACCCAATAGCCACATGGCACATGATGTGGCTAAATTTGCTCAAACTGTTAGGGAAGTGTTGCTGCCGTAAATGTTACGAAATGCCGTTGTTGGGGAAATAGAGTTTACTGCTCTTTTAGTTTGGTCTACTCAATGGTATCAGTTCCTGATTGTCCATTTGGGTCAAACTCATGGCCTTTTTTTTCCCTTTCTTTTTCCGTCTTTTCTCTGCAGGCTTATTCACTGCCCTATGAAAGCACTGGAGGAAAATGCATCAACAGTTCCACAGAATATATTCCCTCAGACACAAACCTGTGCTGCAGCAAATGCAAACCAGGTAAGAAGTCAGCCAGGCTTGTGACGATTGCTTGATCAAATTTGATGCTCCTATTCAATGAATCAGCACTGCTAAGATGGCATTGCATGTTTAAGTGTGTTTTTGGTAGTCTGAGGTTGGACGTGGGGTTTACATTATATGATTCTTCTGAAATGTAATGTATCAATAGGGAATTTGCAGCAGGAACAATCTCTACTCTTTTGAGAAGGTGTTGAGAATTAAAGAATTAAAGGATAGCTGTGAGGATTTGATTACATTTAGCATTAGCAAGGTCAGTTAGTGATGCTGAATAATTAGTTCTGGGTATCTGATAATTCAAGAGTCAAGGACGCCTTACCAAAAACCAAGCATTGACTTTAACAGGGCCAGAGGGATACAAATCTTCCCAACAGCTGTGGAGTAATTGAACTTCATTCTCAAGCGTGAGAATAAGCTGAAATGGAACTCCATCACACATGGGAACGAAGTTTTGGGGAGGGGGGTGGGCTTTACACCCCTCTAGTCAACACATGGCATTTAGTGTGGTGAACTAAGGCTGTTGTTGTGGTCAAAATCTTTCTGTAGAGCTGACTGCACATCTAAACATCTCAGTGAGCAGTGCGAGAACCTTAAAGTGTCTGGGTTAGCCCATTAGAAGGGATGTCTAAATACTTTTGTCAACTTGGTTGGCTTTAAAAAATGTTTTTGCCAAAAATGGTAATTAGATACTTCAGTTATACATTTGTTCGAATTGTCTTAAAATAGGTCACTGTTTATGTTGTGCCTAGAAGGGTCTGTAAGTTCCCGACAATATTTTCTGTCATGTTGTTACAGGAAATCGTTTGGGTAGCCCGTGTTTTGGTAAAAGTGATACGGGCTGTGAGCCATGCAGCAGGGGAACTTACTCTGAGGCACTGAATTATCACAACAACTGCTTCAGCTGCACTACATGTTCAGACCGTAGGAGAGCTTATTTATTAAATTTTCTGAATTTGTCTTAAATTGCATTTCACCAAAAGATTTAACATTGTTTGCCTCCTTGTTTTGACAGGTAAAGGTCTAATGTACAGCAAGAACTGCACCAGTGTCAGTAATGCAGAATGTCAGTGCAAGCCTGGGTTAGTTTGTAATAACCTGGACAGCAGTCAACGCTGTTCTGAATGTAGACCTCCAAAAAAATGCCCCCCCGGAAAGGGGACACATCGAGGTAACTCATAGAAATATGCCTTTTTATGATTAAGTAAATACTTGGAGTTCAGATTGGTTGTTATCGAGTTCAGATTGGTTGTTATCGTTAGTAAGTAACTGTATTCATGTGTGTATCCGTGTGTCTTTACAGAATATAATCGGTGTGTAACATGTGCGGAAGGGACATTCTCTAACGATACTAATACCCAACATTGCCAGCCACACACTAAGTAAGTTATATAACAATAATTGTTGTTACACCATTATTTGCCCTTTATTTCGAATACAAGGAATAGAAACGTTACATAGAAACGGAAATGCAAAAAAAACAGCCCGTTTTCATTTATCTGTTCTTGTGATGTCATGACAACCAACACAATCACATATAGCCACCTATTAAGGCCTACAATAGTTCAGCGCTGCCAATTCAAAATGAAGTTAGAAGGATTATTTGTTTTGAATGAGGCATAGTTAAAGGTAGCTGATAAAGAAAACAAATCAGTCTTAAAGACAGCTTGATCAGGTCTAAATAAATACAAAAACATCTAAAGCATTTAAATAATAGCTTATTGTGGTAAAATTCTTTCATTTGTAGCTCTACAGAAATTTGCTGTGGTTCGAAAGCAGGTAGATATAATCCAGACTACAAATACTATAGTTTATAAATGCATTTACAGTAAACCCCTGCTTATTCGTGGTTCAGAGATGGGAGGTAGCCAATCCAAAAATGTTATTTATTTCTCCTTACTGCTGATTGGCTGCTGTCCTGTGACGCATCTCTGGCAGCTACAGTCCAGAATTTCCCCTTGTAGGTTCCATTATTGTACTGATCATTTTATCTCTTTCTTCAAGTTGGTTTATTAGTAGTTTTCTGACAGAGCGGCTTTAACAGAGACTCGTTCACGGAACCAGTGTGGGAAGATATTTTCAGTGATAAGATGCTTCATTTTCCTTTAGGTGTGAGGAAAGAGGGATGGATACGTTGGATCGTGGAGATTCCAAAAAAGACACCAAATGTGGGCCAGGCCCTGTTACAATTACCCAAGACCCTCAGACCCAGACGACTACACGTGTCTTTTCAACTTCAGATCCTACCACCATGTCTTCACCCTCAACTTCCAGTCTCACAGAGACTTCATGGACCACTCCCCGGACAGACAAATCGGAGGCTCATAAAAACGAAAGCAACATGTATTGGATTGGTAAAAGACAACTTTTCTTACATGTGTGTTGGTACAAGAAAGTGTATTATCATAAAGGGTGGAATCTACATTAAATTCATTTTTGCAAATTGTGGAAGCAAATATTATTAGGTTTTGCTATGACCGGAATGAGAAACTAACACATCCCTTTATGCATTTATTAATTAGATAACGATTATGATAAATATTATTTAGAGAGCCAAATGCTGTAGTTGTAAATGTGCAGGACTATTAAGCCAAGTCTGAGTAGCCCGTTTTTGTGTTGCTTTGGTGACTGAGACATTAATAATGAAATAAGTGGGTCAACCCATGGTAGTGTTGCATACAAGTGAGTTCATAAGTGGCTTTGTTTTGTTTTTCTCCCACCCTTCCTTGCTTGCTACTGGACATTTCCTTTTTCCTGTTTCTAACATTTCTCTCTCTCTCTCTCTCTCTCTCTCACTCTCTCTCTCTCTCACTCTCTCTCTCTCTCGCTCTTTGCAACTACTTGCATTTGGTGTTTGCCAATTCTAGGTCCTGTTATTGCTGTCGTACTTCTGGGTTTGCTGACGGCGGGTACTTTCGTAATGTGTCACAGGAAAGGTAATGCATGCAGAGTTCTGTATGGCCTGCTAAAAACCTGATTAGTATCTTTGGTATTGCACAGAATTGATACGATTTTTTATTTAATATAAATATATCTGTCATCTGACGTACTTTTCAGCCACATTGTTAGAATGCCATAAACATTGTTTTGACAGGATGGATAAAGGAAGTGTTAAATGTTATTAATCCTTTTTTTTTTCTTTTTACCAAAGATTTACCAAAACATCCAATCACAGAAGCTGAGGTGAGTTTCGAGATGTTCCTCCACCATAAGTATGACAGTTTGTCAAAGCAACATATTCATATGAATGCGCATAGATTAGACTGGCCGTATAATTCAAATTGTAAATTTGTTCATCATTAAGTGCATAGAACATAGAACATGCATTGAGTCGTAATAGTATTGAGCCCTGAAGAAAATGTTCTAGTGTAAAGTAAAACTAATCGGTACATTTAAGTATTTTTACTCAACAAAATGTCACCCCTGAAAATATCTAGCTAGTGCTACTGTCACACTACTTTGTGTTGTTGCAAGTGAATGGCTAGACTTCTTCCCTTTCCTCTGAAAGCCAGTTAAAGGTGGATATCACCACCTACTGGACAGTAATAACAATTGCTCAAAGGCTCAATCCTTTAATATTTAAACTGGATTGAGGAACAGACAGGCATGATCGTTTTATTCAGACATACCTCAAATATGAATTATTGATATTGAACTACCATCAGAAATGTTTAAACTCCTTATTTATATAGATATAGCATATAGTCTATTAACATATTTGAACAATTTCCTCCGGGATAAATAAAGTTTTCTGATTCTGATTCTGATTCTGAACATATCACCTAATCTCTCTCCTGCTTAGCCTGGACAGGCCTCGGAAGCAGGCTTTCACAGCAAGACAGAGTACCAGCATCTGCTTGAGGGCAAAACGGACCCCTCCACGTCATCGTCAGTGTCAGAAAGCAACAGCCAGAACACAGGAACCAGTCAGGACAGCATCCACACAGAGCAACCTGTGGTGTCCAGCCCGTGTGTTGTCAACATCACAGCCACGTTTAACTGCCACGTAAACCCTTCCACGGGATCCTGTTCTATCCCCATCACCCCCCAGGCCCAGCCCCAGCCTGTCCAGCCTGACCTGCCCCTTTCTCTAGAGGAGCAACTGCGTGTCTCTTGTGAGGAAGAAAACAGCAAAGAGGCATTACAGTCAGTGCAAGAGCGTGGGATGAGTATGTTCAAAGCATGAGGGGGAAGTCCAGCGGCTTCTTTATTTCAGTGGCAGCTGTTTGATCCAGGCTTGCTGCACCTCTGCGTGTTATCTTATTGCACAGATCCGTCTGCGCTTCGATGTACTGGCCAAACCAGGGACCGAACGTCTTGCCATTTTATGATCAAACCTGTTGATTTTATGTGGCCAGGATACCACATTGTTTATCATTGTGTCACTGGGAACATCAGTTTGTCAATGTGTCATCAGTTGCAGCTTTGGTTTTGAGCAGTGGCCAAACTGCCGGTTTCATCCGGTCGTAGTTCGCCACAGATTACCTAAACTTCAGTCAGCCGTCTGCCTCGAATGTTAAGGTGGTGTTTTCTTTCCGGGAAAAAAGGCACAACACACTTTCCAGACTGGTTAGGAGTTATGGGACAAAAATAAGTGGAGAAGTTTTTTTCAGAACAAAGAGCTACTGTAGGAGCTCGGCTACTTTTGGTGCTTTGGTCACTGGATTGTAATCAGAACAATCTCACGTTCTTTAGCTAATTTAAATAGCATAACCAAGCAATGTTATGTGTTAAAAGCACTGTGTATATTTCTGGCTAGAAGAAGCCCAGCAATATAAATTGGTATTTGATCCTATAGCCTACGTAGGAGTATAAAAGTAGAGCCTTTTAGCAGCAAGCTACCAGCTTGGCAAGAGAGACACAAATGCACTTTACCCACACTCAAGTCTTTAGAATTTTTTTTCCTCGCTGTACTTATCAGTGAAAGTACTGCAACAAATAGACAACTGACACCCCCCAGTGGTAAAGTGCTGTTGTAACACCTTAAGTTTTATTACAGTGGTTCTGGAATTTGGTTTCGCTGCCCTGTATGTTGGAAGCGCAAACATTAGTAGGATTAGGACCAGGACCAGGACTGAGAACCACTGCCTTTACTAATACCACCTCTTCGCACTGGGTCCAAAAGTGATGTTGTAGGACCGTTCATAAATGCACTGTACATTACAAGCTTCTATACTGTATTAAATGTGTTTATCTCCAATTATGCCAAAAATCAAAGGATTGTGAATGTGTTGACTTTGAACATACATAGAAATATAATATATATATTTTTTTATACAAGTAAACACATATTTTATGTAATTTTTTAAAATGTGTTTGTCGTGTTTTTTTGTCATGCCAGTATTCTGTAAAGACCCAAGTCATGGTGCCTTGTGTAAATTAAAATATGACAGAAAACATTAACATTTTAATGCTTGTAATGTTTGGTTTTTTCAGTGCTCACTAGACATTGCTATATTTAGCTTTTTGATTGGACAAGACAAAACTAATATTTAAATTAAAAAAGCATTCAACGTTTCACACAAAAAGCAAAAAAATCTACTTAACCAGGATTATTTATGCTTTATTTGTACTGAAACATGCATTTGTTCAGTGTTATTTAAGTACTGATAATATCCTGGGCTCAGAAAAGTTTGTCAGGACAATGATGAAATATTGTATTGCCCACCCCTAGCTTAAAATATCTGAGCGAACAGATCTAACATGAAGAAATCCACAGAAACAGCATGTGCTCTGTGTTTGTTAAGGCATGTACAAAAATGACTTGCCCAAACATGGTGTTGATTTTACTTGCAGGTGCAGGTAAATGCTGTAAACATCTGTTGGCCGGAAGCGTCTGTTTTGCTGGTCCACAAACAGCAGCCTGTTGCTAGGGTGCCTGATAAGGGCTCTTGCATCATTTTCAATGAAAAAGATTCAATGGTGTTCAGATCTAGAATACCTTTAGTGGAAATGACCTTACTGCTATTCAGAAGATGTGGTCATGACATTAACAGTCATTCTGTTTTCAGGCAGTTTTTTATATGAATTATTGTATCTGGCAGAGGCGGCCTGGTGTTTCCCATCAGTCTGGAAGCCAAGCGAAACCCACGCAAGGAGGAATTTCAACCCAGCCTTGCCGGTAATGGAGCTGAGTGAACTAGGAGAGTTTTGAAGGACATCCAGCAGACATGGATCGATGCAGGTGTTAACAGAGTTAAAGCATCACACAGAAGCATCTTTTTAGCAGCTGATTAAATATTGATTATATCTTCTGAGGCTTTTCCCTGATAGCTCCTGAGAGCCTTTATTGTGATGATGCAGCGCTTGTCTCTATCTTGTTCTACAGTCTGGATCTGTAAGCTCAGGCTGTACAGATATCTTGTCCAACATACATATCCTTAAGTCTGTTGACATCTAAAGTTGCTTCTTATATTGAGGATATTATTATGAAGAGGCTACAGCAACAGCTTCTCCCCTTCTGGGAGTCCTTCCACTAGATGTCGGAACATTGTTAGGATTTAATTGCATTCTGCCGCATCAGCGAGGTCAGGTACTGATGATTAGTTCTAGCACACAAACGCCACTCTAATTCCTCCCAAAAGTATTCAGTTGAGCTCTAGAGAGAATAGTTTCACTGCTCCAAATCCCCATGCTGAGGTTTTGAATACCCCCCCTAGAATCAGAATCAGAAATAGTATTGGTCCCAGAGGAAATTGCTTGTGCTCCGACTGCACAGACATGCAGAAACAAACACACAAACAACATAAAATATAATATAACGTCAAAATTACACTCTACTGAGAATACTCTATATACACTATACTATATACATAATATGTGGTTAGATAAGGGGATATAAATACAATATATAAATAAAATTACTGCTTTGGTGATGTTGCTCATGCTAAGACTATTGCACATAATAATACATTTGAAATTGCACACTGGGTTTGATGAGGCTCATTTGCATCTAGACTAAGTGAAGATTTTGGATGCACGTGAGGCTGCTCTACAGCATCCCTTCCTATTGCCTATGCTTTTCTGTGGACATTACACAAGCTTGATCGCCTATGTCAGCTTAAAGTAGCAGAATTGACACATTATAATGGCTGTCTGGATACTGTTGGGCCTTCGGTGTACCTTGCGGTAGTGTGTACACATTTTCGCAGGACATGGTGAAGAGTACACATGTGCGTGCACCCTGCACACATTTCTCTGAAGAATTGCAAACAGTGCTGTGAAACGGAAACCTCTGAGTAATCCGAAAACCTAAACAGGCGTTCACTTTTGTAGGAAATGTTTTTTGCCAGCCATCAAGGCAACAAATGACAGGAAACTGTAACCCGAGATCACTCAGCACTTTGTCTAGTTAGCAGTAGAGGTGAAGACCACAACCGCATAACTGCATAGATGTAGTGCTGCTTTGTCTTGATACAATAAGCTTTGTCATTTGGTACAAATTCTGTAACAAATCTGTGCAAAGAATCCGCTCTTTGGTGACGCAGTATGTAGTGCTGGCATTCTAGTAAACTGCGATACTGGAGCTGTCATCACACCACTCCTCACATTCATTAATGCTTGTTGATAGTGAAGTGGGTGGGCACCAGTGTTTCAGGGTGCTCTCATGTCTGTTATTTACATTTACGACATTTAGCTGATGCTCTTATCCAGAGTGGACGTACAGCAGTGCTCAAGTAGTCCACATCTGTTCTTCAAACTATAAAACTGTAAAGCAATGTCTGCTGTTCAACCATGTTAATAAATATATATGGGGAAGAAATAAACAAGCGAAAATAAGAGGCATAGTCCTTCCAAGTGTTAAGGATTCAAACTTAATGCAGGCAACCACAGGGAGCCTGTGGAGGTTCCTTAGTAAAGGTGTGGTGTGTGAGAATTTTGAAACTTTAAAGACTAACCTTGCAGATGCATTCTGAATCAGCGGAAGTGGTGAACCTGTGGTGAGAAACACAGATTTTCATCAAGCATAACACATATCCAAGAGGAGATATCGGCCAGGCAGTCTGAGATGCAGGTTGAGACCTGGTTGTCACTGGAAGGGAATGAAAAATAAGTTCATCAGCATAAATGCAGCATTACATCCCCAAGAGAACCAGCTTATAGAGAAAAGAGAATTGGGCCAAGGACCGAGCCCTGCGAAACACCAGTGGATAATCTTCGTGGAGCAGACTGGGAACCTTGCCTTGCTACCTGGTACCTCTGGTCATCAAGGTAGGATGCAGTTGGAGGGCAGTTTGAGTACCCATATCCTTCAGTTCTTGGTGACGGCCAGGAAGTAAAAACAAGTGAAGATACACCAGTCCAAAGAATAAGTCAGCCTTCTTGATGCAGGATTGGCAGTTCCACAGACCACCATGAACCACTGTAGAACGCTGTGGAGAAAAAATCAGCTGGGAGAGGTTACCAAGTTATCTTCTTGGGCCATAAGGTACACTATATTGCCAAAAGTATTCACTCAACCATTGAAATAATTATATTTAGGTGTTCCAATCACTTCCATGGCCACAGGTGTATAACTTCAAGCACCTAGGCATGCAGAGCGCTTCTACAAACTTTAGTGAAAGGACGGCTCTCTCTCAGGAGCTCAGGGAATTCCAGCATGGTATCATAACATGATGCCACCTGTGCAACAAGTCCAGTCCTGAAATTTCTTAGCTACTAAATATTCCACAGTCAACTGTCAGTGGTATTATAACAAAGTGGAAGCGACTGGGAACAACAGCAGCTCAGCCATTAAGTGATGCCATTTAAACTGACGTAATGTGGTCATTGGATGCTGAGGTGCATAATGCACAGAAGTCATCGACTTTCTGCAGAATAAATTGCTACAGACCTCCAATCGTCATGTGGCCTTCAGATTAGTTCAAGAACTGTGTAGAAAGCTTCATGGAATGAGTTTTCATGGCTGAGCAGCTGCATCCAAACCATACATCAAGCGTCAGATACATAAAGCATCGGATGCAGTGGTGTAAATCACGCGGCCACTGGACTCTAGAGCAGTGGAGGCGTGCTCTCTGGACTGATTAATCCCACTTCTCCATCTGGCAATCTTATGGACAAATCTGGGTTTGGCGGTTGCCAGGAGAACGGTGCTTGTCTGACTGCATTGTGCCGAGTGTGAAGTTTGGTGGAGGGGGGATTATGGTGTGGGGTTGTTTTTCAGGAGCTGGGCTTGGCCCCTTAGTTCTAGTGAAAGAACAGCATACCAAGAGATTTTGGACAATTTCAGGCTCCCAACTTTGTGGAAAAAGTTTGTGGATGGCCCTTTCCTGTTCCAAGACTGTGCACCAGTGCACAAAGCAAGGTCTGCAAAGACATGGATGAGCATGTTTGGTGTGGAAGAACTTGACTGGCCTGCACTTCAACCCGATAGAACACCTCTGGGATGAATTAAAGTGGAGACTCTGAGCCAGGACTTCTTGTCAAACATCAGTGTCTGACCTCACAAATGTGCTTCCGGAGGAATAGTCAAAAAATCCCATAAACACACTCCTAAACCTTGTGGAGAGTTTGCCCAGAAGAGTTGAAGCTGTTATAGCTGGATAAAGCTCATATGTCTGTTGTCACTTAAACTCATATGCCTGTAAAGGCAGGTGAGCGAATACTTTTGGCAATATAGTGTATATGAATAGGTGTGATGCACATCATCTGTAATAAATACAAGGGAGGAAGATACTGTTATACCCCTCGACTCTGCTTTCTCTAGCGAGGCTGCTAAAGTAAAGTCTCCACCTACCTTTTTTACAGTTATCATTTGTACCCTGTATACTTAAACAGAGCTAAGTCTGTTTTCTGTTTGTCTATCATAAATTTCTATGGACCATCTTGTTCAAGGGGAAGTCTAACCCGAACTGACCACCATCGGTGCAGCAGGTCACCACCTCACCCTGGATCTGCAATCGCTGGGGTCCCCTGCCCAAGTGTGCTTGCCATTTTCCGTGCTCCTCCCCCAATTAAGAGTAACTGCTTTTGAAAAACCCTTGTTGTGTCTTTTGATGTGGACTACTGCTGATCTTACGAATGCCAACAAAACTACCACCTCTGACTCTTAACTGTACCTACACTGTTAGCCACTGACTACCATCTGTTCAGAAGTGATTAAATCTTTACACAAAAGCCTTTTGTCGATAGTTATATACACAGAGACTCTCTTTCTCACTCTCCGGGATGACCAGAGGAGAATGGGTTCCCTTTTTGAGTTTTGGTTCCTCCCAAGGGTTCTTCCTCTAGGTTCCCCACCTCTGTCTCTTTTGGCTCTCTAGCAGCTCAGACTTGGATTCTGTGAAGCTGCTTTGTGACAACATTGTTTGTAAAAAGCTCTATCAAAATAAAATCAAATTTAACTGAACACAATTGTTGCTTTACAGCAAGAAGGTCCTCAGACCAGGTGGCTTTTCTGTGGTTTCTGCTGGGTACTCTGGTTCCTCTGAAAGTCATGCATATCAGAATCAGAATCAGAATCAGAATCGCGGAATTTGATTCCAGTACAACACAATAAAAACAACAACGATGATTAAAAGATACAATAAACAATATACTGAGCAAATATAATATACAATAATAAATCTACAATATGAATATGCAATATGGATTTATATTTATGACTATGAGATAAATGCTAGCAAATATATATAGTACTTTTGTACATATATGTTTATACTATTTATAAATATAAATATATGTATGAATATACAT
>JBBPDB010000134.1:8808563-8832510 GCA_037974465.1 Brachypetersius altus
AACAATGTAAGACGACTTTTCCAAATCATGGAGTTGTGTGTGTGTGTGTGTGTGTGTGTGTGTGTGTGTGTGTGTGTGTGTGTGTGTGTGTGTGTACGCTTGCGTGCATGTGTTTGACAGGCAAGTGAACAGATCCATGTGGGCATCCCTCTCACACAGCAGGCGTCCAATGAGAGCAGACTCTCCATGTCAGAATCGGTCTCTGAGTTCTTTGACGCTCAGGAAGTGCTTCTGTCAGCCAGTTCATCAGAGAATGAGGTCAGAGCATGGTGTGTGTGTGTGTGTGTGCGTGCATGCGTACCACTATGAGAATGGGATCCAGTTTTATCCACTGGTGTGGTTGCAGATTTTAATTTCTAACTAAGAACAAATGAATAATCTGAAAGTTAAGACCAAATGATAAAAGAAGTTAAATCAAAGCTTTTGCTTTGCCCCACCCCTTTGTGAATCAGACTGAACATCCCTGGCCTATTATCTCACATACAATGTGCACTATTATTTAGTTCTAAGCTTAGCGCTAAGGGCTCCGATTTTTACTCTTGGTTTTACGATTAATAAGTAATTGTCCTTATTCATTGGCGCTAAAATGAAAAATGCAGTGCTACTTTACTGTAGAAAAGGTTCTTGGTGGCTTAATAATGCCTTTTAGTGTCTCTTATATTTGGGAGGGGAACACTTTTGTATTAGTTTAAGAAGTGAAGTGTATTTGCTGTGTATGTGCTGTAGTGGTAATGTAGTGCTCTGTAAGTGCTCTGTCTGTATTGATTAGGACACCATATCAGGGCCTCGCAAAATGCTGCAGTGAGTTATTCTGTACTGCAGAGCATCAGTACAACCGTCAGTACACGCACAAACACACAGCGTACTCAATTAGTCAGCACTGCGGAGAGGCAGAGAAAGACAGTGCGCGAGTGCATATACAGTATTCAGCACTCCAAGAAACTTAAACAAGTCGTTCTCTCTCTTTCCTCCCCCTCCTTTTCTCTCCTACTCTTTTTTTCCCCTTTATCTCTCTCTCTCAATTTATCTGTCTCTGTTTCTCTCTCTCTCGCGCACATGTGTCCTTTTGGACACTTTCTCTCTTCCTCTCTCCCCCTGCCTCTATCCCCAGGCTTCTGATGATGAGTCTTACGTCAGTGATGTGAGTGATAACATTTCAGAGGACAATGCCAGCGTCACTGATAACGTTTCCCGACAAAGTAAGCTTCGTTCCCTCATGTCTTCCTTTTCCCTCTCCGTCTATCTCTCTTTCATCCTTGACCCAGAGCATTCGTGTCCGTTAGAGAAGGTAGCTAATGTGATTGAAAGGCTTTGTGCTGCATTCTCCCACAAATTCAAAAGAGGAAACAGACACTGGTCATTTACATACACTATAGTGTTAACTGCCCTCTTTTCTTAAGGTTAACTGTGAGTTTGAGGGGCTCACTTCAACTCCAACTCAGTTCTTACCAAATGAATGTCATGATATTTAAAGTGAGCTGTCAAGGCCCTTTCCTAAAGCTAATCCAATCTAGAAATGTGCCTCACAGATGAATCATTTATAAGTCCATTACTGTAATCACGCTCTGGTTATTGAGAATATAGAATTGCTTACCTGTTATTAGGCCAGTCCTGAGAGCATCCAGTTAAGTGGAATGAAATCTAGTTATGGTGGTCCTATCAGCACCATCCTCTACACTCTTTTTAATTGATAATCAGATGGGAATGATTTTTTATGAGTATGTCTGTTTCCCTCTGAGGTTCCCTGCTTCTTTTTTGCATGATGTTTAATTATGTTCCACTTTTAGCTCATCAAAACAGAGAAATTCTTTCAGTAGAATGGATCTCAGTAGCTACTACATTTTTGTTTGCAAGTAGAAGAGATGTTTTACTATCGATGTTCAATGCAGTCATTGTCATGAATACTGTATTGCTTTGCCAACAGTCAAACATCCTTTGCTTTTTTGTATTTTTTTGACACGGAAACCAACATAAAAATCTGGAAGACACTTGTAAAATGTAAATCATATGTACATGTGATTAAACACAACGTATGTGATATCAAATAAAAAGGAATAGCAAAACAACAAAAACTCTAGACAACCAAGGGTTAAAAAATGAGAAATATCTAGCTATTATAATGATATATGGGGTGCGCATCAGTTCCACTGGCATGGCAGCATACGCTCAGCCTCTCTTTGATAAAGTCGTTTAAATTCACATTTCGCTGCTTCTGGAGCAGCACGATCCCCCTCTAAGCCAATGCGGCATGCAAATGCGGCAGAAAAATCAAGTTAGCCTGGCGAGCTCAAAGTGCAGAGGGTAAGCTGTCCCAGATACTTGACTTTTAGATATAATGCCATGTTTACTCTCTCTAGCCAAGCCAATGACACTACTGCTACTGATACAGATTTTCTAAGCCCCTCTCTGCAGTCTTTCTTACACAGACACTATTTTACACAACTGTCATGCTTAGGATGCTAAAGCCAGCAATAACACACTCCATATGTCACCTCCACAGTGCCAAATGGAGATCTGGCCGGTGGTGCGTTTCGTAATGGGCGACGGACGTGTTTACCGGCCCCTTCCCCAGACACATCCAACATTAACCTGTGGAACATCCTGAGGAACAATATTGGTAAAGACCTGTCCAAAGTGTCGATGCCCGTGGAGCTGAACGAGCCTCTAAACACTCTGCAGCACATGTGCGAGGAGCTGGAGTACACAGAGCTGCTGGACAAAGCAGCCGAAACAGACGACCCTTACGAACGCATGGTACACTCGGCCATTCTCGATTTGACTCACTTGAAATGAAATTCTGTTTAAGAGCTGCTTTGGTTACTAAAACGGAATGTATTTTTAGAGCAGATTAGATCAGCAAATTTGCATGTAAATTTGAGAGCCTCCAGGTAGAAAGTGTAATACAATTCCATATATTCATTTCAGCTGTTTTTGAAATTTCTGTGGGTAGAAAAATGAATGGATTTGATTCAATCCTAATTAAAATCACACATATTCACTAGTGCTAACCCATACAGCTTTAAACAAATACTATGGAATCGATATTGGCCAGTACTAAGGTGTCATAGATATTTTTTTTCTTAATTATATAAATGTATGCCCTAAGAATTCATGCATATGACATATAATAACGCAACCTTGCATAAAACAAGGCCAAGGAAAGACAGCATTGAGCAGAATGTAGCGGTAACAGTGCAGTGAGGGGACCCTCAAACTCTCAATCACACACAGACAGCAGAGTAAAGGCACCAACGTAATGTGACTTATAAAGGGCGATTACTGCCTACAGCAGGTAACTAGGTCCTCTGTGAAAAAGAGGTGTAGTGGTGTGTGGGGTGCGCATGTGCGCACACATTTCTTCAGGGAACGAAGGCTCTCTGAGGTAAAACTCTGCAGCGTCTGGCCTCATTAAGTCCTTTTAGCTTCATTGTAGCGAAGCCCCGTTTTAGCTGTGCTGGCCTCCGCACACTGTATTTAAATCACCTTTCTGGCTGTGTCCTTAAAGGTGTCACTTTCACACCAGAAACCCTCAAGCCTCTGCATTTACACCATCTTAAACCGTCTTAAAGGTCTCCCTATAAGTCCAGAGCATATTTCACTTTTTCTTCAAAGTCAAATTCTTTACAGGACCTGTAATCTATATTTCCTACACATACACTAACAACTCATTAAATTGATATTGTTTTAATAAACAAGCAGAAAATCTTAATTTATTTCACACAGTTTGTGGAAGAACCTTTTCCAGCATGACTGAGCCTCAGTGCACGAAGCAAGCTCCATAAAGACATGGTTGGATGAATTTGGTGTAGAAGAACTTGCCTGGCCACAGAGAGCCCTGACCTCAACCCCATCCAAGATCTTTGGGATGAACTGGAACAGAGACTGTGAGCCAGGCCTCATAAATGCTCTACAGAATGAATGGGCACAAATTTCCACAGAAACTCCCAACATCTTGTGGAAAGCCTCCCAAGAAGAGTGGAAGCTGTTAAAGTCTATGTATTTGAGTTCAGCGTCATTAAAGTCCAGCACCCCAATACTTTTGTCCTTACAGTGAATGTAAATGGATTGGCGTTCATGACATCACAATCAATCAATCAATGAATAAAAATGGTGTTCCTGCAGTTCAGTTATTATTTGGAGTGGAGAGTAAACTGTACATTTTGAAACATTTATAAACACCATTAAACTCCTCCGTTTCAAGGTAGTAGTGACAATTTGGATTTCCACTGACCCATTAATGTCTTTCAGTTTAGCTGTAACCTGTGTAATGAACACTGCATTGGTTGACTGTATCTGATGTGTCTCTCCAGGCGCTGGTAGCTGCGTTTGCTGTGTCAGCGTACTCCTCCACATACTACCGTGCAGGCAGCAAACCCTTTAACCCAGTACTAGGAGAGACTTATGAATGTATCCGGGAAGACAAAGGCTTCTGCTTCTTCTCTGAACAGGCAAGCAGCTCCTTTATGGCTGTGCTTTGTTGTCCCAGCTGAGGGTGTTTGGTTGTAATGCAACAGTAAATAAATTGAGAATAGTAAGGTATTTTTTGTATTAAAAATACTTCTCAGCCCTCATCCAGCTCTTCATTAATGTGAAACTAACCTGTTGGTGTGGTTTAGAGCCGGGTTTCTCAACCACTGGCCCGCGGACCACTGATGGGCCACGAAGGCTCTTGATTGGGCCGCAAATCTAAAATCGAGACAGGCCATTGGTCCGCAATTGGTTATTTAATATCATCTAATGTGACCAGGTGGGCCTTAATGTTGAAAAGGTTGAGAACCATTGGTTTAGGGAACCATAAATAATGCCAGCTAGAAAAATGATCAAATAGACACCACTACAGGATGTTTTTTTTTTTTTGCATCAAAATTTAGTTCACACCAGCAGCTCTATATGTCCTGCTGAATAGTGTCATTGCCATGCGTCAACAGCTTGAATATTTCATCCATGACAATAACTCATATCAGTGTGTTGAATGAAATGTTTTGAATGCATGCTGATTCATTTAGGATGCAAAGTTTAAGACTCTCCTGACCTGAGACTTGCCTGTATGGACCTGACTCAGGACTTGAGTGTCAAGATTTGGGACTTGTTACTTGTAGTTCAGTGACTCATTTTTTTATTAGCGACTTTAGTTCTAAAGTAAAGAAGCACAAGCACAGTCTCTTACTGAGCAGAGTGTCCTTTAGTAGCACTGCGCCACTGTTATCATGCAATATCCCTCTGTGTATGTGCGTGTGTGGGTGTACACTCATATTTGTGCAGATCTGTATAAAGCACCTGTCCTCTGGCAGAGAATCTCCTCTGTGTAATTGTGAAAGGGTCTTTGTCAGCAGTGTTTTGTCCCCCAGTGGCACTCTGCATTCATGTCTGTGTGTGTGTGTGTGTGTGTCTGTGTGTGTGTGTGTGTGTGTGTGTGTACATGCTTTGGTAAAAAAAAAAAAAAAAGAATTCAGAAAAAAAACTGGAACTAGAATTGAAGAACTACAGAAAAATGAACTGGAATTAGGTTTCAGGGAGTGGAATTCATTCAGTTGATGCTGTTTTCTGACTGTATTTTTTTTAACTCACATGCTGAGACACTTTAATTTTGAACTTTTCGTTTTTATGGCACCTTATAGATAACAAATAATGTATGAAAAAAAGACAGAGGACTGAGAATTTTAACAAACGGAGATATGTATTAAGGATTTGAATTGTTTACACTAGTATATGATACAAATTTGATTTCCAAAGAATCCTGAAATTTGGCCTGATTAAATATGACAGCAATACTGAAACCACACTGCACAGGAGCAGATGTGGCAGGAATCGCCTGGTACAAGCACTCAGACGAAGATGCCGTTTAGGGTTTGAAGTTGCTCCACTGTATCCACTGCATTGCTGTTACCTGATGTTTTAGGAACTGGTTCACCAACAGGATTCTTTACAGAGGTCTCCACAAAGAAAAACTGATTTCTCAGCCATTTCCAGTTTCATACGGATTCATAATCTCTGTGTTAATAATGCAGAGTTCATACACAAAGCAAATTCTCAAAACAGTCCATGATTGTAGACAGAATCCGATCTATCTAGTCTCACAACTTTATTTTATGCCCTGATTGGCCTTGATTCTATACTCCTATGTTATGAACCATCACCCTGCATGGAATTCTGGGAAATGCTGCTTTAGTAAAATGTTTTTATGGGATATAAGATAAAAGTACATTTCAACTGCATGCAATTCTAAGAAGTGAATTGGAATTTACAGTGGAAGCTCAATTCAAATCATGAATGGCCCCAGCCCTGGTTCTTAAATGCAATTATATATTATACCTGATTGAAATCTTACGTGCAGCCGATGTTCAAACAGCTTTAAATGTTATTAAACAATGTTAGTTTAATCACAATGAAAGTAATGCTATTATTTATAATGGATAAATACATTTTAGGTTTCCTATGCAATATTTCAGTTCTCAGTCTTATAACCTAATTTTAATAGTCATTTTACATATGAGTAATAATATGAATGCATGTAAAGAAAGATTGAGCAGCTTTAGTGTCTAAATGTGACCTGATCTGGCAAAATGAGTCACAGTGACCCAAAATTCAAAATTGCAGTTTTGTGTTAGAGTCTTAACCTCATTTTTTAAATGTTGGGTCACTGTGTTAAACGCGATCTTTGTGAGGAGATCAAATGTTAAACGCGATCTTTGTGAGGAGATATATTCTGGAAAAAAACGCTAGCATTAGGCTACACTGAACACTGCTAATCTGTCGAGGGGTGGGCGGGCACAAGGCTGTGAACAGGGCTTCCTATTGGACACTGAAAAGGTTTTGCATTTTGATAGGTTTAAAAAGATCAGGGATTGACGTTTTAACCCCATTCTTGGACAGCTGAGATCGTGACGTTTCAGAGGAGAGGCGAAAACAGCACTTATTTTGGACATTCTGTTTTAAGATTAAATAGCCATTTAAGTACATTTTCACAATTATTTCTACGATTAAAGTTTGAGAGATTTTAATTTAAGACCTTTTCTTTTATATAAGACCAAAAAAGAAAAATCGATATTTTTCAACATAATCAGCCCACATCTCAATAATTAGAACGCCGACTTCCAACTCATTGCAGCAGATCGGGTCACATATTTACTCCGAACTGGACCTACAGGGCTAATTTGGAAGCTATAGTGCCACCTACGCCTACTGTAGTGTCATACAGTCTGTCAGAATGACCGCATAGATCATACGAATAATAAAGAGCTTTATTATCCATAAGTAAAGGATCTGTTGCTGTGTGTGCTTTCTCCCTGATGACTAACTGCCTTTTTGACCGTAATGGTGTGAAGCACGTCATGCTGCTAAAATTAACTGGGTGAGGCGGCGAGGCAATGAGGCAGTTGGTGGGTGAAGTCCTGAAACAAAATAATCTCCACCACACCTTCCTCAGCTGGATTCAGCATTTTCCAGGAACAAGGAATTCATTCACACCCTGGCTCTGCCTCCCACAGTCATGAGGATTAACAAGAGTCTTAAAGTATTAAACCACCGTTAGACACCAGGAGCCACTCAGCACGTTTCCATATAATCAGTTTAAAACTGAACAGCTCCGAATACTGGCGAGACATAACTACCTTCAATCTAACGGTCTGAAGAGTCAGGAGACTAACAAAGGACACAGACACAAACACAGACACACACTCTCTAAAGTTGGGATCAGTGGGGTTAAATCAGAGGCCTCTGCAGAGCCAGCAACCAAAATACAACAACCTCACAGCGCCCCAGAGCAGAGTCGAGTCAGGACACTCTGGAGTCTGAGTCAAGCGGCTGGGCTCCCAGTCCAAGTCTCTGGGGTGAGTCCGAGTTGAGTCTCAAGGCCCTGGGTGACACTATAGCTTCCACCATAGCCCAGGTCTAGTCAATGGGATGTGAGTCGAGTTATATCTCGAGTCTTAAGGTGCGACTTCGGAGTAGTCTTGAGTCACTGGAGTGCAAGTCTATGTAGAGCCTCAAGTCATTGGGGTCTGAGTTTCAAGTCTCTGTGGTGTGAGTCCAAAATGAGTCTCAACCCTCTGTGGTGGAATTTGAGTCATGTTACAAGTCTTAGGCCTCAGGCACCAGGATGTAACTGCTGCATCATTTAAGGTGGAGGTTTAAGGTGAAGATAAGATTCAAGTGGATAAGGGACAGGACTCTAAGCTATAAGAGGACTATAAGAGGCATGAGAATAAAAGGCAGGTGCACAAGATGCAGGGAGAAAAGAGGTAGGACTCTAAGAGGCAAGAAAAGTGGAAAGATAAAAGGCAGGATTTTAAGTGACCCGACTCTAAGAGACAGGACTCAAAGAGACAGGAAGATGAGACACAGTGCACTTAGAGACAGGACCCTAAGAGATAGGACTCCATGAGGCAGGAGGATGAGAGGCAGAGGCATAAGATGCAGGACTCTGAGAGGCAGAAGAAAGAGGCAGACCCGGGGTAGGAGCGTAGTGGCCGGGGTCAGTGGACTCACTGTGGGCGGTCCCCCCGGGATGTGTACAGGTGTCCCAGGTCTATGTCGGTCTGTCCTAGCAGTTTATCCGCACCCACGAGCGCGCGTTGGAGGACCTGCACGCGCAGGGTGGCGCCGCTCTCCGGGAAGTCGGTCAGGTCGAACGCGGCGTCCTGCCCCTTCCACTCAGGGTCCGCGCGCTGGGGCGGCCCCCGGACCGTGCTGAACTTCTGCGCGCCCACCTGCAGCAGCGCGTGCGCGCCGTCCGAGCCCAGCTTCCCTTTGATCCTCAGGCCGCGCGCCTGCAGCACCGACACCTTCGCGCGCGCAGTGAGCCACTGCTGACTTTGATCTGCCAAAGACATCACGGAGAACGAGCGTAAACAAACACAATCTCTCACACACTCCTCTTCTCCAGACACACAACCTCTTTCTCTCTGTATCTTTCCTTCACACTCTCTCTCTATATCTCTGTCTCTCTCTCTCTGAACTTTTCAGATCCTCGCCCAGTGAAGCGGAGAGCTGACGGGCGTGGTTTCCAGCTGACGCAATGACGTCGTTGCTTGTTTATTGGTCTGTCCAGCTAAAGCCCCGCCCTCTCGCGAAGGCCACTGAGAAGAGGGTCACGAGGTCTCAGACTAAGCCTGGACTTTACTTCGCACGCGTTTCTGACCGTCCCCACCCACTCTGTGCTCTAATTGGCTGGTGATGTCCAAAGAGTCATGCATACACACAAATAAATATGTGTTCACTGTCATTTAAACCACACGCACAGCACACAATGCAATAAAACATTTATAAAATATTAAATATCTCAGTGTATATATCTACGGAGGAGGAACATTCCAGGGAGCAAAACTTTTTCTGCACTGCATTAAACTCTTGTATGTTGTTAAAATGATATAAAGTGTGTTTTGTCTGATTCAGGCTCTTAAACACACATTGTAAGATTCAAGATTACTTTATTGTCATCCGCTGCTGTGTACATATACGTAGATTGATGAGACATGTCTAAATGGACCACAGAGGACATACAGCAACATTCAACAGACAACAGTTATGAGACAGTAGATCACAGACAAACAATCAATAGACAAGTAGTTTGGACGCATCATAAACCTTTGAGTATTGCACCATAAGTGTGAAGCATGTGCTGTTGCACTGGAAACATATTCTTATTACACAGGACACAGCAGCAGAGAAACCACATTGAGTAATTGCAAATTTATAACTTAATCAAGCTGAGCGACAGAACTTAAGGGCCGTAGAGCTGCTTTTGAAGGCCCAGAGTGTAATATGAGAAGCACATACAGTATAACGTGAGGAAGTTCTCTGCAATGTACTGATTAACCAGGAAACAGACGGTTATGCGGACTCAGAGCCCTGATGGCCTGCGGTACAAAACTGTTATGCAGTTGTGCAGAACTAGAGTGAAAGCTTTGGTGCAGCTGGTGGTGTAGTGGTGAGGGCGTTCGCCCTGCAATCAGAATTTCATGGGGCGATCGGAATGTCACTAGACTGCTAATGGCACCTCTGAGGTACCCCTGAGCAAGATACTGTCCCCCCACACTGCTCCCTGGGCGCTGTGTTCCTGGCTTCACTTGGTGAATGGGTTAAATGCAGAGGATTAATTTGTGGTGTGGTGTGTTCACGTATGACAGAATGGTCACTTTCACTTTACTTGATACATTTGCCAGACTGTAAAAGAGTCCGTCTAATGGGTGGGACCAGTCCTTCACACAGCAGCAGGTTTGTTTAATGTCTTTTATGGATGGTAAAGGCACGCCAAGAGAGGTGTGGAAGACCAGGAGGAGTTGTAGTAGAGCCGGAAGAGCTGCAGAAGGTCTGGAGGAGCTGTCAAAGACCAGGAGGAGCTACAGAAGACCTGGAGGAGCTGCAGAAGAGCTGGAGGGGTGGAGATGATGAGGAGAAGCTCTGCTGATGTTCTAGCACTCAAACTGGGGGAAGAGTGGCACCACAGACTTCATTAATTACAGATGATGTCACAGCATTGACAAGGCACTCACACACACATTACCTGATCTGTGGAGCCCTGCTGCCATGGACACCAGCTGTGTGTGTGTGTGTGTGTGTGTGTGTGTGTGTGTGTTTATGTATGTGTGCAAGTGTGTTGTGTGTCTATGTGTGTGTGTGATAGGTGTGATATCATGTGGTCTCTAAATATGAATAAATTCTTGTGGACTGCTGTAAAAAACTTCACACCATTGTGTTTGAGTGTATGTGTGTATGTGTGTGTGCATGTGTGTGTGTCACTTCAAGGTTTTTGTTAGTCAGTGAAGGTGAGCGAGTCGAGGCTAAAACAAGGTGCGGCCTTTAATAATAGCTCCAACTGTTTATCGTCACTAATCTCACACTGTTTAACCTTCCACTCACATTCCACTTTATTAGAAACACGAGCTTCCACTCATGGGCCACTTTATAGGAAAGCCCATTTTTGGTGTGCATGAGTCACACACTCCAGGGTCAGTGAGACAGGCTCCCTCTGCCCCTGAGAGATAAGAGGCACTGACTCGGTCCAGCACACAGCTGCTGTTTCCTGATACAGAAAGAGCTGAATTCTGTTACTGTAATGTTCATGCAAATTAGGTGTTTAATCAGACACAGCTCAGACTCTTTCATCTGATCCAACAGAAACAAAGAAACACTCACTCTGTCTTTAAAGGGCCCATATCATGGAAGAGGCTTTGATGTAGAACATAAACACAGTTGAAGTGTTCTGAAACTTGACCGCAAAAATACAGCTTCTGAAACGTATGCTTTTGTGATGTCACAAAATCCAGCTCACAGAAATAATTACAGAAATCATCCAGTTTATCTTACAGCAGCTTAGCCCCGCCCTCCTCCTTAACACTAAAGGAGTGTTTTAGTCTGGACTGCTTTGTGAATGAGGCACAGCCAATCAGAGCAGGGCATATTTACATACATCAATCTTAAAGAGACAGTAACAGTGACGGTGTCAGTGGGATGGATGAGGAAAGGTGGGATAATCAGAATCAGAATCAGAATCAGAATCGCGTTTATAAGTATGTGAGCGAGCACATACAAGGAATTTGATTCCGGCAGATGGTGTCTCTCAAGTACAGCACAATAAAAACAACAACAGTGATTAATGGATACAATAAACAATATACTGGGCAGATATAATGTACAAATAATAAATCTACAATATGAATACGTAATATGGATTTATATTTATGACTATAATAAAAATGTTTATAAACATATATGTACAAAAGTACTATATATATTTGCTCTGTTTATAAATATGGGTATATGTGTGAATATACATATGTATGTATATGTGTGTATAAATTAACTATACAATATTATATTTTCTATATAAAGTCTTATCATTTTCATTTTTGCTCCATTGTTGCCTCAAACATAATACCTCTCTTCTTCGTACCAGCAGTCTAGGAGGGTTAAGAAGGTAATCTTTTCTATTAGAGTTATTGATCTCTCAGTATTGTTGCGTTTCCTTTGCATGCTCAGAGGAAATACTGCCAAACTGTTCCTTCCCAAAAATACACCTCTGGCAACAGACAAATGATTTATGTGATCCAAAATCAAGTTCCGTTCTGGAAATGTGTTCATCCGCATTTCATTTGCTGTAATGCAAGTAGCGTAGCACAAATTGCAAGGTTTGCAAGACATACTTTTAACAGCGTTCCAGTCCTCAGGTCATTAACATTATTAAAGCTAGCATTGTTATAAGACTGAAATATTTACAAGTAGTGATGTACACATCTTGTTAGAGAAAGTTCTGAAATTCATTCATGGATTATGAAAATATAGGCCTAACAGTAGGCTACATTTGCCAAGCAGCTATTGGTTCTGGCATCTAGACTATTACACTGGCTTGATAGCAGCATTATATATCTTTGTCTCATTTCCATAAATCTCTGTCATCGACTCCTGAGGGACACAACCACATAACTGGATGTCTTATTGTAATTCTAGGTTTATATTCTCCCTCAGAGAATTCTGTATTGCCAAAAATACACAGTCACAGAGCAGAGCTGTTTTTATTTTAACTGTTTGGTTAGCTGAGTTGATAGTTTCAGCTTTAAGACAGGTCTGAAACCTAAGAAACTTTAAGCTCTCACGGGTATCACTGACATTTTGTATATTTTGCCCGTATACAAGATTCTATGCCTCTGACTGCTTTCTCTCTTGTTAAAGAAATGAACTCCTCGTGAAATAAATAAGGCTTCCCAGAAACCCGGTTTCCAGTGGAGGAAGCAGATGCCTCCGGCACATTGACTCATATAGCTAATATGCATGGGCAGGGTTTGGAATTGCTTTTTGCAGGCTGATCATCTCTGCTGTTTTTTATTTCACAGCCAACAAATGATGAAACCCCCTTTACGGTATATGAAATGCATAGATCACTACAGTGGTGCCGAATGTAACCCAATTGTGTGGAATTCATCTTATTCATACAGTCTCTGCAAAATTAAATATAAGCTGTTTATGAATACATTATCACTCACTTTGGTGAAGCTAGCTCTGATGTTAAAGCTTCTGATTAGGGGGTCAGAATGGGCTGGCACAACGTTAGATTAAATCATTGTGACCTAATTTGTAACAGGGATAAGTCATGACGGTGGAAATCATCAGATAGAGAGGGAAATGTTGGAAACGTTCTGGCAAAGACCACAAAAAGGGTGCTTTGGAGCCAGGTGCTTCTGAAGATGTCGGAGGTGAACTAACTGATATTCAAGAGGTTTAAATCAACACTTTAATTCCAAGGGCTTCAGAACTAGCGAGTGTAGATGAGTTTCTTATTCCTTAAGACCTTGTGTTCCTTCTGCCCTACCACATACCAACTAGCAGTGTTACCACAAACCAACTAGCAGTTTTTTACTAAAAAGACAATAGAAATCAATGACAGAACTTTGGTAGTGCTGACATGGGAACTGATGGTCAGTGCTGATATCCAATACTTTTGATAATGCTGATGCATAGACAATCATAAATTCTTGAATCTAGGACTCATTTTGAGTGGATTAGCATAGGGATGTGCGACATTTAAATGTTAGCTACGCAAGTAATAAAATGAATAACAAGCATAGTCATGCGTGAACACGCCACAGCACACAGTGTGAACTTCTTTCTCCGCATTTAACCCATTTACCAACTGAAGCAGTGGACAGCCACTAACGCAGCGCCCAGGGAGCAATGTGTGTGGACGGTGTCTTGCTCAAAGGTACCTCAGTGGTGTCACTAGTAGTCCTGGGATTTGAACCTACTGCCTTCTGATCACAGGAGAAACTCTTTAACCACTAGCCCACCAGCTGCCCCGTATAAGCCCTTTTTTATTTTATTGGTTTTCTACAAACGGGGGAAACAAATCTCCTCTCGTTCTTTAATCTCTCATTAGCACTTTACATCGCTCAATTTTGACACCAAACACCAGACCCAAATCACTCGCCTTGCTTGCAAAACACAAGCGTGAAATATGTCCGAACATGTGTAACCTCGCTGAAGAATTAATTGGAGCAACATGCCACAGTTGTCAGATAATGTGCGGCGGGCTCTTTAGAGACACCCTCCAATGGGAGATTTATGGAGCGCTTGTTTCCTTTCCTTGGCTTTTGAGATGCTCAGGCCAGGGGACTGGGCTCTTTTACAGCTCTTCAGAGGGGCACAAAGGTAGGCACTGAGGGCCTTCATCAGAAACAAACATTCCCTGCGAGGAACTGGGCACACGCTAATGCCAAGTGTGTACTTTAAACCACAAAGAGCAAATTGCCAGGGAATTCCTGTGCAGCTCTTGGCTGCCAACGAGACTGTTTATCCTCTGCAAAGTCCCTTCTGCTGAATGGGATGTATTGCGGTTTTGTCGTTACAAAAATCATTACATGTATTTGCCAATGAGTGTTGTCCTGGTGCTTTCACACTGAACAGTGTTTTAACTTGCATCGTTTTTTCCACCAAGATGTTTTTTTTTTCCTTGCATTGAATAATTAAAAACCTGACTCCCTGAACTTTAGTTTATGTAAAGCGACATTCTGTTCTGTTTACAGTACATTTGCGAGTTCATAAATGATGATTGGCATTACGCCATGGCAAATGTCTCTTGTTCAGAGGGGAATTCAGACACTTGGGTTATTGCTGCTTAGAGAACAATAATTTGGTTTGAGATGTCTTTTCTCAGCTTTAAAATTTTGGCCGGTAGTATTATTTTTAACCAAACTTTATTGAGGCTATGTGTAAAGAGTGGGAATGTGTGGAGTGGGTGTGTGTAAAGATACTAATATGACTCAAAAGTGCTATGGCCCACACAGCCATTTGTACAGTTGAGAACTGACTACGGTATGGGTAGGCAGTAAAATTTTGGTTGTTTTTTGCACACATTTGCAGTTTTTGATACCACAGGCCTTGCCTTGAACAGTCTAAAACTATTGTTGTACTGGATATTTTTCCTAGTGACTGGACTTATGCCAGAGAACTCATCCCAGGTTTTCACAGCCTGCTCGTTCCACTGCTGTGGCCTCTGCCCTAAGTATTTTTAATGAACCCTCTTTCAGGGGTAACTTTAGTCATGTCCTGGAATTGCTTTTAGGCAGGAAGGTACTTTGAGCCACCAGGCACATCTGTTCAGTCTATTTAAACCTTTTAACTGGAATGAGTTGTTTGGTTTAATTAAAAATACTTTTTCTTAGTTCTTAACCTACCAGCATTGCTGGCATTAAAGAAGGACATTCGGGAGCGTTTTATATTTCAGCAGGTGTCAGGGCTCCTCCAAAGCTACTTGTCAGATGTAGACTCTGGGGAAGAATGAGTGAAGCTGATACCAAGGGCAAGGAGAGAATCTGGATCACCCACATGCTACGTCTCCAAGAAAACAAAATCAATCCTTCTCTCTCTTCCCCCCACTGCTCTCTCTGAAGAACGTCTGTCTCCCTATTTCTTTCTGTCTGTCTCTGCTTGTAATGTCCCCCTCAGATACCAGACACCTCTGCTCGTTCAGAAGATCGTTCAGAGAAGCCAGAGGAAAGCTCTTGGCGGGTGAATGGGCTGTCAGGAAGAGAAATAAAAAGACAGGGAGACTGTTCTGTCATGTCCACAATCCCTGCCAGATGGAGAATGATGATTTAAATGGAAAGAAAGACAGCTCAGTGTTTCTGCTTTTATTTCACATAGCCCAAACTTTGTTAACTCGCTGTTTATTTGTTGTTTACAAGAACCCTTTCAGAAACCAAGCTGCTTTTCATTACAGCGTCATGGCCATGAATTTTGGTTATGTTGATGGTGCAAACAAAATTGTTTGTGGGTTTTTTTTTTAATACCCAGATGATTTTTTGCAAGGCTGCTGACATAGCCAACCTCCATACCAGCCTAATTTGCATTGTTTTCAGCACCCCCCGCCCCTCCCCCCCTTGTGTGCACAGCATGCACAGCATGCACTTCTGACTGATAAGTATGTGCTGGCACCCACTTTGCTTGGCCACACAACACCGAGATCCGGATTTCGCTTGTCACAGTACATGCTCTCAGTGCTCTGCTTGTGTAATCTCCTTAACTTTGCATGTCACTACTTTGACCTCTCAGGCTCTGGATGTTGTAGCTGCTGTTGCAGGGTCTTTTTGCTTTCTCATTCTTTTCCCCTTCCTTCCCTCAGGCGCCTGGGCTACTTCTCTTATGCACTTAAACATCTATCATTCCACTGACTTGCTTTTTTTTCTGTTCAGGCTCTCTCCCTCGCTCTCTCTCGCTCTTCTGATAGAAGAACTAAAGATATAGAAAAGGATACGAGGGGATTTGTGTAGTGCTCTGCTGTTTGCTTCAGGAAAGAGTGGGATTTTAGTGCAAACTAATGCACTTTGATTCCTAAGGGACCCAGGCCTTTCTGAATGTCCTTGATGTGGACTGGCAACAATTGTTATTATTATTTGATAATCAGATGAAATTGCTTTAAGGTTCTTGCACCACATTTTGGTATCCTAATATTCTTCCATAGCCATAAAGAATTGAATGATTTATCCAACAGACATGTCACTACAGGGGGTCCTTGAATTATGACACAGATCCGATACTTTGACAGTGATGTAACCCGAATGTTGGTGTTTGTCGAAACACACCCTAGCCAGTTGCAAACACAGTTCAATCTAGTTCGTCCACGTAGTCCATTTGATTCATATTCTGATTTTAACCCTTTAGACCATATTGCAAACGTATTTGGAATGCGCATCTGCATTCAAATAATTCCTTGAAAGTCTTAGGTAGCCGATATAATGAAATAACTGACGTTTATACAGAGGGAGCTCACACAAATCATGTTCGCTTGTTTATTCTAGTTTTAAGTGCTGAGACACTGCATGAAAAGCCCAAGCATATCCTGAATCACTTGTTTAACTGAGGGCCCGAGAGATAAAAGTTTCTGATTCTGATTTATCTGATTGTGTAGCTAGATATTTATACTCAGTTTTTTTAAATTAGGTAATCATGTTTCACCTTCCATAGTTTTGCAAGTGATTGTGGTCTCTCAACGTTTGTTTTGTGGTGCACATTATGTGAAGGTGGCAATGATGGTGTCTTCTAAAGATTAGACACACTATATGAACAAAGGTATTGGCTTTGACCGTTACACCAACAGGAACTTTTATTCAAATACTTAGACTTTTAATACGGTTGGTCCCCGCCCCCTTTGCAGCTATAACAGCTTCTACTCTTCTTGGAAGACTTTCCACAAGATTCTCTGGGAATTTGTGCCCATTCATTCTGTAGAGCATTTATGAGGCCACACTGATGTTGCATGAGAAGATCTGGCTCCCAATCTCCTTTTCAGTTCATCCCAAAGGTGTTGGATGGGGTTGAGGTTAGGGCTATGTGTGGGCCAGTCAAGTTCTTCCACACTGAACTCCTCCAACAATGTCTTTATGGAACTCGGAATAGTCATGCTGGAATAGAGAAGATTCTTCCCCAAACTGTGTCCAAGACATTTCGGACATAGCATGGCATTGTCCGAAATGTCTTGGTCTGCTGAAGCATTAATGTTGCCGTTCACTGGAAGTAAGGGCCCTTAGCCAAAACCCTGAAAAAAAACTGGCGTGTCACAATACTTTCTTCATATAGGGTATTTTGATGGTGCTATTGATCTGCCTATCAGTGTGGGCAGCCTGAATACTAGCCAGATATTTGGAATGACAGGCTGTATTCCAATATTTGGGATTTACAATGTTAAATGTAGATTTTTTTGTTGTTGTTGGAAGTGTATTTCTTTCCAGAGCCACAGGTCTGCCTGCTTATGACAAAAATGTGGCATTCTGAATATTTTCTTGCAACTGTATCCCTATATTGAAGTAGAACACAATGTTCCTTGTGAATTTTCCTCTTCCAAGGAGGTCACATCACAAACTACCCTTTAATTATGATCTCACTTGTCAGATGGCTTCATGACATCAAGCTCTAAAGGTCAGAAAGAGCTCCTGCTTACTTTTGTGATGCCTGAGGGAAGGCTTTCTGCTCCATTTATCATTAGAAAAAAGAGCGTAAGCACTAAAGAAGATGCATTAAAGAACTGAGTTCTCTACCAACATTGGATTCCATTGCATGTGAAGACTAAGTGATCCCAAGAGATTGTTTGGAGGGACATTTGGAGTTAATTGCAGGGTATCTGTTTGCGCTTTGTCTTAGAAGGCCCTGTGGCTTGTTTTGCTTTTAAGGAGTGGGAATCATCTCATGGCTTTACACTCAAATAAGATTCTCCCATTCTGTCTAAAACAACCTGAAAGAAGCTGAATGGCACTGAAAAGGACCACAGGATCATGAATTGCCACTTTGTCTTGCCATTTCGTAATTATTCTGTCATGCTTTTGGTTGGAGTTGCCAGTGTCATTATCCAAAGCTTGGATCCAAAGTGGACCTCTCAATAATAACTGAATTTTTAATACATTTGATGTATGTCACTGCATTTTGGCAGAAAAATATTGATTAAAAGAAAGATGTTTTGAAAATGTGGGTGTTGGTGGCTTAGTGGGTAGGATACATGCCACTGGGCCAAGTACCACCTCTGGGTTCCTGAGCAAGACCCTTAACCCTACGTTGCTCCAGAGAGACTGTCCCCTGTAGTTGTTTGATGTCAATATATATTAGGGGTGGGTATTAGGGATACCAACAGTACAGGTATCCCACGGTACGGTACGTACCTCTGTGTTTGGGCCACAGTTTGAGTAAGTGTTTTGTCCTTAAAGAGAACAATGTTTTTTCTCCCAAAGTTATATCTTTATTTTTCCACTGTGCTCAATAATATAACACAAGTGTTAAATATAAAAAAAAAAAAATCCTCTGCTATTATAAGATTGTTCTGTAAGAAGATAAGCCTGTCATCACTGTCAGCTGCAAGGCAAGAGCGGCTTGCACTTACAACGTGTCCTGCAGTGGAGAAAATTCTCTCACAACAGAAGTTCCTGGGCACAGAGGTGACGTTGTGCAACTTTTGCAACATGGGGGAACTTTCTCTTATTTGCCCTCCACCACACGAAAGGATCATGCTTGTTTGTTTTTCTTTTTTTCCGCGTCTGTGTGTGGAGCTACGAGCTCAGCTCCAGTTACGTCAGCGTGAGGGCGGGCGTGTGGGTGGAGCCACAACAGTGATTGAACATTAACTCTCGGTGGAGGGCTTTCGCTCATTGGCGCTTGCTGCTTAACAGTATGGTAAGCATTATGCGCCATTTTCAAAAGAAAGTGCAAAACCGAACTACCGCGGTACACAAGGGCGTACCGAACCGTGCAGCCTGTACCGAACGGTCCGGTATTTTACCGAGTACCATTGCATGCCTTATAGATATATATTGATTAGAAACAAATTAAGTATATACATAAATGGTAAATGTATGTAAGTCAATGTAAAAATGGATTGCTTTGGTACTTTGTAATCTATTCTGTTGGTTTGTTCAACTTAATATAAAATGTAAAAGGCATCTGCTGCATTCAAACAATGTAGAACAATAAAAGCTGATTGCCTTGCATCTGTCAGAATGCGTGTCCTGCTGATTTTTTTATGCCTGTTTAAGTGTTTTCTAGTCTGTTTTGCGGAATTAGATTTTTTTCCCCCAAGTAATTTGCTAAAATGTTTCTGCCCTGCAGTTCCTGTGCTATAGTAAAGTGAAGACACCTCTTTTTTGACACCAAATCCAGGAAAAACTGATAATTATCTTTTTATTACCAAAAACAGGTCTGCTTTTCCTGCCAAGGAGCAATTTTTCCCTCTGATAGAGTGTGATTGTTGTTCCTTAAAAAGGACGAAGATTACTAAGACTAATTAGAGAAACGAATACCAGTCTTGAGGATTTTAATTATTCAGGCCATCCCTAGTATTAGAAGAGAATCGGCCCTTCTTTGCTAGAGTAACTGCCTCTGATCCTTTGGGGTGGTTTTGGAACATTGCTGTGAGGATTTTATTGCATTATTGAGATCAGGCAATTGGTCCTAGACCACAAACTCCACTCCAACTTATTCCAGAAGAATTGGATGGAATGCCATCACTCCAGAAAACACAGATTTACTGCTCCACATCCCAATGCTGGGTGACTTTAAACACCCGTAGATGATGCTTAGCATTGAGGTATGGTGACTTTGGGCTCCTGTGCGTGTTCTCCGGAGTTTCTCATTCTGTTGGTAGTGCTTTTAAGTGGACAAATCCCGTTTCAGAAATAGATGCACCTGAATTCAGTAATTAGAACAGGTGTCTGGATACATTTAGACACAGTGAGTGTCCACTTGGGGTTGACTGAGAGGTCTGTTGTTTCATCCCATCATCCCTGAGTGTTTCTGCAGCAGTAATGAGGCAGACACTTTCAAGGGCATCTGTGGTGAGCGTATCTCACTTGGCCTGCCTCCCACTGCCTCGCTTTCCCTCCTCTTGTGCTCACTGTCCCACCTTATGTTTCTTCTTATTTTTCATTTTATTTTCAGGCTGCATTCTGTTTTTGAATGTCATTTCTTTTTTCTTTTTTAATAAACCGTTTCTCCCAGGTGTGCTGGTGAAGGTGGTCAGTAGGGAACTTGGCAGGGTGCTTTTGGTCATACACTCACTCTGAAGCAGCCATAGGGAAGAGTGGTCATGTTATATTAAGACACATTACAGGCTTTACATGCTCGGCTGGGTGCCTAATACAGGGTGACAAAGCATGCTGAGAACATTTTCCTGCATCCCACTGTTTAATGAGGCAACGAGTGAAACTTTTCCAACAGCAACCTTGCAGAGAGAAATGAGCCCCATTTATTTGGGCAGAAATCCACACAGGGAATAAATGGTAAAAGAGTAAAAGACTGCAAAGAGCCGTTGTGATCCTGTCACAAAATGACACCTGTCTCTGGAGCATATCTTGTGTCTTTGGGCAGTTTCCTCACCTGCTGTGCATGAAAGAGCAGTGAGTTTTCGTGGCACATCAAATATTGCATATTTTATTGCTCAGTAAACATAGTTTTGGAATGGGATGTCCAGTGAACTCTTATAGGTTTAATTTTTAGGTGTCAACATACTTTTGTCGATATATACTAATCAGCTACAACATTAAAACCACTGACAGATGAAGGGAGTAACATTGATTATTAGGGATTCACCGATTGATCGGCCAGTGATCGGAAATGGCCGATTTGGCATCACTCACACGTATTGCCGATTTCAAGCCGATCTTTTTTGGGGGGGTTTATTTATTTGTTTATGTATTACATTTTATTTATTTAAATTTGTAAAGATATTTTGTTACGAATAAAAAAGCTTTATATTAAAGAAAATTTGATTTTTGTTTGTATTTGCTGTACGGTTGCCACTATCTGTCACTATTATAAAAAGTAACCAGTAAACAGGGAAATAACTACCACATTACATTAAAAAGGTTGAAACCCAGCAGTTCTAATTTTCTGTTATCTGGGGAAAAAATCTGTATCGGAAAAATCGATATCGGCCGATCACACAAAAAAATCGGTAATCAGAATCGGCCAAGAAAATTACAATCGGTGCATCCCTAGTTACTGGTCCACAGTACCAGTCTGTAGCCCCTCCCCATACATATTATAGACGTGTATTCTGATGTTAATGTTTGAATGATGTTACTGCTTTTGCGTCCTCATCGATGTCAACATCAAACCTACACCCTTGATCTTTTCACCACGTCTTCATGGAGTCTGAATACATCACAAAACTACACCAACACATTCGAACAGTGTTCACACGCAAACGGCAAATAAATAATATTGAAAACGAATGTGGAACTTTCAGTGTTGTGTACATACTAGAGGTGGGCATAGATTAATTGTTTTTAATCTAGATTAATCTCACTGTAATCTTGGAATTAATCTAGATTAAAATGGCTCATTTGAATTCTGTCAAAGGTCTGAAGCCCCGCCCCCCAAATGATCCCAAGCCACCCTAAATATAAAGTCATTATTCTACTATTTTTAAATTAAATATCCAAACATTTCATACAAGATATCACTGAGGACAGATACGCACTTTACAAATAGAAACAAGACTATGAATTGAAATTAAAATTAATAAGTCTAGCTCTCATTATTGAATTAAAATCATGTAGTGGCTGTTGAAGCTGCTGTAGGTAGAAGGCGGGCATTAGGACCCAGGCGGAGCTACACAGCGCTGCTTGTTAGCGAGTAGCAACCGGAGCCCGTTCAGTAATATTTCTCTGGTAGCGCCGTTTGTACTCAGTTCAACAGAACAATACTATGAGTGTCCATAACTGTTCACTGCTCAACTTTACTTGTTTCCTTAAGTGAAAGGAAAGGTTTGATGAAAAGTGTTGAGCCCTCTATACACGCTAATTCCTTCCTACAACCCTGGGGCTAAGGCTAAGACCCCCGTCTTTCCGTCCTAGTGACGGACCCAACTTTCTGAATAGATTAACGGCAATATTTTTTTATCGCCCAATAAGAGTCTCACATTAACGCAGCACATTAACGCCGATAACGGCCCACCACTAGTACATACATATATAAACGTATACAAACATGTTTGTACAATTTGTATAGTGTACAGTTCTCAGATCTTATCTTGTCCCTTTCTCAGGCAGAAAGTTAAACTCCATCAGGTCTTTGTTGCTACTACCATTAAATTATCAGAACCTGCCAAATAATGAGCCTGCATCAATGTATAACAACAGCTATAACTGCTTATTAAACTGCCTGCTCATTATTTCTTGCTTTTCTTATCAGCGTCTGTGCTTTCTTTTCTTTAACAACCTTATGGATCTCAAAACTGTCTGACTTGAGTATTCAAGACTACGACACCTTTCAGGTCCATTTACACGATAAACCAAGTTTTCCAATGATAACCAAAGATCTTTTATCTGAAAAACCAAGGATCTTTTATCTTAAGAGCTCTAAGAGAGAGAGTGTGAAAAGAAAAAGAAAAAGAAAGAGAAAAAGAGGAGACAGCGAGAAGAGATAGAAAGAGAGAGAGAACAGAGAGATCAGAGACAAACAAAGACGAGAGCAGTGAGAGAAAAGAAATGCCATTTTATGATTTTAGATTAGATTAGAGATTAGAGGGAGGCTCTGAATTTAGGAAGAAATGGTCAAAATGTTGCACTGAGCTCAGGAGGGACAGAGAAGAGTCTTATTCTGAATTTTCCTTATATCTGGCCAGTCAGACCCTCAACTTCATTCGAGATCTTCTAAAGGTCTTAGAACGGCTCTGATAAGAACAGATTTGCCACCCTCACCACTTTTAAATGCCCTCTCAGTCACTTCATCCTGGACCCAGGCCTCAGTTATGTGCTAATCCTCTGGGCACATAAGGCTGGAGGACTCATGTTCATCAGAATGTCTTGGCTTGAAGAGCAGCATTAAATCCTGACCTTTAGAACAACTCCCTCAGTTTGGCCCACAAATGTCAACAAACTCAAAAAGGAGAATAAACAATCAGCAATAACTCATTTCTGAGCGATTTCTTTTAGTATGTTATATCACGGGTGCACACGAAGAATTTAGATGAAACACAGATGGTAAAATATTGAATCTGTTTCTCAAATCTACTTGCACTAAGACTCGTAATGTAAGTTTGATGGTGTTTTCAGTGTTTACAAAGCAAGGCGACATCGTGCACTCACTGAGCCGTGTTGTCTGACTGGGTTTTGGTGGGTGTGAGCGTGGCGTTGGCCTCCTCTGCTGCTTCGTGGCCTTTTCCGTTAGGAATCGTGTTCATCTCGGCCGGCGGAGGATCCATGTCTTCACACAGAATATGCTAGAAGCTACTAAACAGAGTTTTCACCAGAAACTCCACAAGAAAGTTCAAGAAAGTCGGTCTCCAAGCTCCTGTGAGGTTCCTGTGGGAGAAAAGAGGAAACATCACATTAGTCGCCCAGTTTATAAAATAAACATAACAGCAAAACACTCTGTATCTCATGCCTTTTTATATACATTTAAAGTGAAAGTGACCATTTGTCATACGTGAACACACCACAGCACACAGTGTGAACAGCACGAAATTCTTCCT
>JBBPDB010000134.1:8833726-8851934 GCA_037974465.1 Brachypetersius altus
GTGGTGGTGCTGAAGGTAGGATTCGAACCCATGACCTCTTGGTCTGGAGGCAAGTATCCTACCCACTGAGCTAAATACACTTAAATAGTGTGCCAGATCTTGGCAATTTATCTCTGTCGCATAAACACACGTCTCGTCTCTCTAGTTCAGACTGTGGAACGCCGGCAGACGGGATTCCGCGCCGGCCCAAAATTATTATTAAAATCAATTAAATTACCTGGACGGTCCAAACTTCGCATGCCTAGTCCGCTGAGGTCAAGGTTGGGCCAGCACGGAATCTCACCTGCCGGCCCGGATTGCGGCCCACACCCACCCCCGGACCGTGGTTCAAAATGCCCGGGCCGATTTTTTTTGTCCCAGTCCTGCCCTGGATGCTACTGTTCTCCGTGGAGAGAGATGGAGAAAAAAGTGCTAGTGTGACTGAATCTCCTACGCTTGAAGCCCCATTCCCCCCTGGTCTGTCCACCCACTGACTTTAGCGCAATAAAAGTAGTGTGCAGTGTGTCTGAAATGTGCACTTGTTCACTATGTAGGTCACAGTAAAAGAAACCCGCAGTGCATGATGACGTGTGTATTCATGTAGTGTACAGTGTCTGGATGTCACGCAGCGATTTTGTAGTGCACTAACTAGTGGGTGAAACTGAAGGTTGAAATTTCAGACACCACTACAAAATGGCTGACTCACTACATAGTGTCCTACATAGTGAACGAGTGCACTTATCGGACACAGCTGTTGTCTGTTGTGTGTTGGTGTGATAACATATCACTTTTGTGCGCATCCATATACTGGACATTGAAGCTTTGTCCCTCCTCTACTAGAGTTTTTTCTGATTTTCTCTTTGAGGAGAACTTTCCCTGCTGCTTTTGACATCATTAGAATGCTGCCTCTACTTAGAGGTGGGCTTCAGTTGCCACAGAAAGGGCTTCAGTTCCACCCACCCACACATTGTTCATCATACAGACAGATGATTAGATGCTTTTCTTTTTACACTTGACACTGGAACCTCAAGTAAGATTATTCATCATTTCTTGAACAGCTCCAAATGAAACCTTAGAACACAAGCATCACAGATCTGTGCTGGTAGTGCAACAAACAGTAAATCATCGGCCTAATGCGGAAACAGGTCCTTATATGAAAGTTCCCCCGGTTTGTATTAACGCTTGAAACTTGCAGGATAGTCTCTGTCAACAGCATATAGTAGAGCAAACACTGGTTTTAGATTGATTTAAACTATTTTTATTTGTTAATACACACTACGGTTTAACAACTGTTGTTAATTTGTGGTGGCTCTTCCAGCTGTGTTCGAGTTTAAGAGATGCGTCATCGGCCAACAGTCATGGTTCAAATAGCTGTAATCTTGCACAAGGTCAGCCATAACTGATCATATGTGCTCGACTGATATGTCAATCCAGTGTTGGTTGTACTGCAAATTGCACAGTGTGTTAGAAGAGTGAAACGCTCTTTCTTCTACTTTGTTGTGGAACTCTGAAGGGTGCCAACAGGTCCTCCCTGGCAGCATTGTGCAGGAGCAGCAGGCCATGCATACAGTGTCTGCCAACACCCCAGAAATTACTCTGCTCTGCCAAAGCTGCAAGATTCTTCTCATAACTGTCATGTTGGCATTCCTGTGCTATTTAATGAGAACAGGGTTTGTATATATTAAATGTCATACTGTGAGTTCTTGGTCCAGTTTGTCTAAATTAGCAGAGCCTTCTGCTCATTTTTTGATCACGATAATCTGGAGGATGGCTTGATTTCCTTTGTAACGAATCCATCCAAAATCTCTGAAAATCAAGTTTGATTTAATGTATTGCTTTTATTTTTATTTTATTCATTTTTTACCTCCCTTCACTTGGTCCAGATGGCAGCTGAGTTTGTTTTGGGTGTGTGCACACTCTTGAACTGAACTGAACAGAAAACTCTACATTCAAACACCTGTGGAATATTTCCTTCCTCTAGAACAGTGGTCCCCAACCCCCGGGCCGCGGATCATGTGGTGCCGGTCCGCTGACTGCACAGGAAAAAAAAAACGTGGATGTTACCCGTGTTCTGTTGTCGGCTCATTGTTAAGAAAATACTGTTAATAAAGCTGCGAGTACACTGGATTTACTTTTATTATTGTATTTTAAAGATACCCCATAATTATATTTTTAAAATATCCCCATTTTTATGCGTATCGTTTATTTGTATAATATACATATATTTATCTGCCACTCCTTAAAGGCCGGGCCGTGAAAATAGTTTCTGATATTAAACCGGTCCGTGACCAAATAAAGGTTGGGGACCACTGCTCTAGAACGTTTAAGGAGCTTATACAAGTCAGTAAAGCCAACAAAGGTATAAATGTCCCACAAACCCTCATGGAAAATAAAGATAAAACCCAGAAGACATATGGTATTCCTTAGGTAGTGTCTGTTATTAAACATCAATAAAAAATTATACAGTCACAGAATGCAGTCTTTTCTTTACTGTTGGGTCTTATGTTTCTGACATATAATGTTGTTGCATTGCAGGAAGCATTAATATTCTGTTTATCTGGGTCTGTTTTACACTGTGTAACCACATCATTGCAGTTGGGACTCTTCAAGTGTCTTCAAGTGCTCTGACTGTGGGCTGACGATCCTGACCAATTTGCTCTTGCTGCCTGCCTTTCCCTGTGGCCTATTTTTTAATCTCCCCCCCCAATCTCCCAGCTGACATCCATCAATTAGGAAGCTGGTGAGCCTGTGTCTTCTTTGCTCTGAGAGTGCAGTAGAGTGGCAATTGAAGGGAGGTCAGGACTGGCAAGAGGATAGACTGGTTCTGTCATCGTGAAGGCTGAAGCTTTGTTCATTATAGCAATCTGACATGCAGCGCAGCCTGTCTGAGCCTGAATGCAGTGACAATGATTGACACTAGGAGCACACCCCTCTTTGCCTCAGTGCTTGGGCGTCTGCATAAGAACTCTACTTTGCTTAGCAGTAAGTGGAGGGGCTGCACAATAACTCTTGTCAGTTGTTATTGTGATATTGGCCTTCATAATACTGACATTATAGTCTGCATTATTCAAAATAACATTAAAGCAGTGAATTCTTAAACACACACACACACGATCATGTTTGACTGGTTTGAATGTATCCAGGCACTTGCATTATCCAACAAGCATAAATACTGCTGTGCATTGTTTGGCCAAATGAGTTAACCACATTTGGTACATAAAATCACATTAACGGATGTTTTGTATTACAAAATGCATATCATAGTCACAGAAAACAGAAATATAATTACAAAACACATCATCCAGCAAGCATAAATACTGCGCTGCATTGTTTTGACCAAAATGATTTGACCACATTTGGTACATATACAGCACATATACTAATGTGATTTTATTATAAAAAGCTAATCACTGTCACAATTAGCAGAAAGATCATTGTAATACAGTATTATTTTCATATCCTGTAGCTCTGGTTTTACCCATTACTGTAACTTGATTTTCTGGCACATTAAATCTGATCACATGGATTTTACCGAGCTATGTGGTGTTCGGACCCAATGTGACTGAACCGCATTCTCCTCTGAAGGCAGAGCAATTGGATATTAACAGTCTCCCTCCAGGTCCCCTTGGTATGTGGATGCTATACTTTATCCGGTATTGGCTGCAGATTGCCTGGGTCTCAGCCCCATCGTCATGCTGCTGCCGCAAGCCGTGTCAGTGGGCTGTGGCAGGGAAAGACGTGCTCAGACTGCAGGGAGCAGCAATCCTCCCACAGGCTGCAGCCTCTGCTGATGAATAGAGGAAAAGCAGCTGTTGATATTTGAGGCACAGCTCAAATGCAGTTTGATGTTTCAAAGAGGGAGATGATAGCTGTAAGATTTTTTTTTCCAGCTGATGCAGCACTTCTGTTCAGATGTGCGGACGCACATGTTGTTTTTCCTCATCATCACTGGTCTGGATTTTAATGCCAGAGGGAGAAAATGAATGACAAATCAAACGACACATGAGAAATGGTTGAGAACACCACCCACCACCAAACCTGTGGCTGTTCCTGCATGTCATCTACTCTCTTTTTTCATTTAATAAATAAATTATTTGACGTGGAAAAGGAGTAAAATAATGGGATTAGTGTTTGCCCACACATAAATGTCTTGGCTGCTTTAAGAACACCTCATGACTCATTTTGTCAGCTTTTTTTTGTCTAATACCATTTATAAAGCAAACCAGTGAGCCTTTACATTATGTGACTATTAAACAATGATCAATGGAAATGATACAGAATTAATGTTTAGTTTAAGTCGTAGGAATGA
This sequence comes from Brachypetersius altus, assembly GCA_037974465.1. Taxonomy (NCBI): domain Eukaryota; kingdom Metazoa; phylum Chordata; class Actinopteri; order Characiformes; family Alestidae; genus Brachypetersius; species Brachypetersius altus. The sequence goes on from JBBPDB010000134.1 coordinate 8,838,015, forward strand.
GCAATACCTTAAAATGAGGGCCATATGAAGGGTGTAGATTGTTATCTCTAGGCTTCAGCATTACTTAGAGTAACTTTTTCAAAAATTTAACAACCTACTCTGAAACATTTCTAGAATCCACAACTTAGAATATTTTATTGACTGGCATTAATATGTAATATATTAGCTCATTCTAACAAATTACTTGTGTGATCTGTGGGTCCTGGAGAAGCTGTTAGGTTTGTCAGAACCCCAAAATGGAAGGGAAGCTACTTTTTCCGCTGCTTCTGCTGAATCAACACTTGGGTGTTCTTTTTTTTATTTGTTTGTTTAGTTTTTTAGGTGGTAGCTCAGTCAGACTTGCTATGACTTGTCATATGTGGCAACTATATCCTTTCAGGAAATACTCTTTTCAAGCTTCCAGTCAGTTGTTTTTCTTTTGCTTCGTGCATGAACTCACTGTAGTGCCGTTGAAGATGTAAATGAAAAATGGACAGTGGGAATATTCAACATCTGTATTGCTTTGTCGATGGTAGTAGACCATATACTGGTTCATGTGGTTTGCAGTTTTAGAATTTTTTTTAATGTGTCACAGATTTTTTTTAATGCCACAGATAAGCCAAGAGCTGACATTTAAACACATCACAAAGAGCACAAACAGTTTGCACTGATGTGTTGTTAGCAACAACAGTCTATTTTACACAAACATAGCAAGAGTTATGCTGCAGGAAAGCCTGAAATCAAGTCATTGGAGGCGAGGTGGTTAACCAGAAGGGTCTGTAAAACGCAGAAGGGTCAGACAGACACTCCGACCTCGCTGGAATTGGCGTCTTCATGAGGCTCTGTGTAAAAGCAAATGAGGCTCAAAATAACAGCAATACTGGGTCACTTTTGTAGAGACCTTTCCTCTAATGATGAAGCAGCTTTTACTCAGTCTAGATGTAGTTACTTGTGTTGATTTTTTTTTGTCATCATCAGGTTAGATTTTAAGGAACATGTAAAACTATTTTTTAAATGAATGTGTTTTTTTAAATGATTTACAAAAGGTTCTAAAACGACAGTAGTGATGACAAGGTTTCCTGTTCAGTTATTTGCACAGTAAACATATTTGACCCATATTTCAGTTGTTATATATGGTCATTTGTAATGTATTTGTAATTGTAATATGCAAACTGACCAAAACTGGCTTATTGTTTTCAAACAATATTCTATTGGGGGGCAAAACGGCACATTCACAGTACCCTGATATTTTACTAAATCAGTTCATTTCTAAGTGTAGTGTGATATGAATGTTACTAATACACTACTAATTGTCGACATTATCATTAAGTAACATCAAATATTTGTTTCAGGCCTACATAATATAATGGACAAGATGTGCCTGGTTATGCGAGAACCCTACGCTTTGCTTCTCATGTCATTTCATGGTCACCTTGCATAACTGCCCTTTGCAATGTCCTGCTTCATTGGACCCTGCCTTATCTTTGCACAATCTGCTGACTCGGACTCCCAGCACACAGGAGACCGTACCTTCCAAACTAATGAATGCATAGTTCAGGCTGTGCCTGAACAAGTCATATGGATAACACAGCTGATATCATGAAGTTGTTGCAAGCTGGTACTTCTGTGTGCTTTATTTATTTTCCGGGCACATGCCTTTTGGAGGTCGGTGTATGTGTGGGGTTTTTTTTGTTTCTTTGAACCATTTTTATTTATATTATTTTGCAACGTGGCCCCAAATACGTGAAGTGCAGAGCATATTCCGTCAGTAAGCAGTAACATAATCCAAGCCTTTTTCCCTAATCAGTGTCGCCCACTTGTTTGGGAAAAACTGTTTGCATGGGCAGATCATAAACACATAATGTTTAAAAACAAGCACGCATCACTGCCAATAGAATTCACGCATCCTGAGGGCTCTGGAGTTTATACTTATGTTTTTCAAGGCAATAATAAAGGCCACTGCTACTCCACATCTTTCATTTCATCAGAACATTGTTCCAATATTCGTGGAGAATTCTTCCAATCTTTGACTACTCTTTACCAGAAATATCTCCCAGCGGCGTCTTGTTGTGTCGTGTTCTGGTGGAGAACGCGTGTTGATGGCCACATGACTCATGTGTTGCTACTTTCCTCCTGTGATTCAGAGCAGTCCCCCCCATGTCAGAGCGAGACTTACGGGCCCTTTGATGAGGGCCGAGTGCAGATGACTGTTTTCGAGCCCCTTTAGCTGTGATTTACACAGCAGTCAAAACGAGAGGGGATGGGCGGCCTTAGTGCTCTCAGGCCGTGGGCTGCAGTTCCTGCCTCCTGACAGAGTTATGACAAGGGCTCTGACAAGGTGACGCCAAAGTGTCCTTGCAACACTATGCCTGTTGTTAATGAGGACCATGCAATTGTGTGGTTAGCCCTGGGGAGTTCTATTTCACCCTCCCCCAGCAATTATTATGCTGCTGTCTTCAAGAGTTACTGTTCGTGAGTAAGGACATTTCACATGATGGAGAAGTATGGGGGGGGGGGGGGGGGTCCTATTAGAAAAGGTGTTTTGCAATTTTCATAACAGCAGACTACACAAAAAAATCAATTCCTGCAGCTCAGTACAGGAGCAGCAATAATGAAAAAACACAGCATACCTGAGTCGAGTCCTCCGTCTGAATATGTGCACGCCTGACTCTTTTCATTATTTATGCTGTCTTGTTTATCTCGCTTGCCTTCATCAGCGCTGGCAAGCGAGAGGGCTTAGAGCTCCTCTTCAGCAAGCTGTTGTGTTTAATGAGGAGTGCGTAAACTTGACGAAAGTGGCGAAATTGAAAGCCCAAAGTGTGCTTTTACATTCGAGTGGCGCTGATCTTTATTTTTAATCTTTTATTTCCCTCGAGCCATTCCCGGGAGCAAGCACGAAACGAGTGAGGCTGGGGTGAAATGAGTTTTTGGATTTATAATGGCCCTGCAGTGACTTTCTTCCCTGCCGTGTGGTGTCCTGGGGAAATGTCATGTCAGACTTGGGTTGACCAACATGGACGGACTGGGGCGTGGGCTGCCTCTCCACTCTACCCTTGTGCCTGCTCTGCAGTCAGAGCCTCTTACACAGACACTCGGGCTGCACGAGCGTGCAGAACATCGCAGGGACAACTTGTTTACAGCTTCCGTCATGCGGCATCACTGCAGATGTTTGCTTTTGGGTTGTTGCACGTCCTCCGAATATGTTTTGGTTTGCCGCTGGGAGAAGAGGAAATAAGGCTTGTTGACAAAAGAGATCTTAAATTCTTATTGTATAATGATCCAATAACCATTTGCTTTTAACTCAAACAAGTGTGCTGGGTGTTTTCATCTGTCTGACTTTTCTGCAGTTCTTAGGTATGCAGGCTGAAAATTGGAAACTGAGATGGCAGGAGAAGAGTATGTAGGCGGTCCTGTTCGCCAAGGATCGCTGCAGAGCCAGCACGGCCACTTTTTCTGACCTATTCTCAGCCCATTCACCCGCTGTAGTCCTGTAAGTCTAGAATATTCACAGTGGGAGAAGTGAAACCTGCTGATCCCATTGCACTCTGGTCATTAAAATGTATAACCGTGTTCCCAAAGAGTAATGGAGAATTGTTTTCTCTCTGGTCCTTGTCCTTGAAAGGGTAGTGTTGAAAGCTGTATAAATGCATACCCTGTATTAGACTGAGTGACTCATTGCGGTCTAGCACTTTTGTTAACTCTTTGTAATCCCTGAAAAGATACTATTGTAGGTAGTGTTTTTCACTGCAAAGCAAAATGTTCTTGGAAAGTTTTCCAAGAACATTTTGGAATCATTTCCTATGATACTGTGGAAATGGTCCAGTTTTACTGATGGAATCTTAGGTATGTTTATTTTTTTCCTGTATTATTGCGTAATTTATTTTACGTGTACCTACAATACACCTTAAAATGCCCTTTCTGTTCATGGAGGTTTTGTAATCAGCCATTAAATGCTTGAGTAAAGTGCATTTTGTGAATTACAAATAAGTATTTATTAAAATTATAAAACGTATTTATTTCACTAGTTGAATGCTTCATACTTCTAATGCTCAACATTACATCATTGATCTCCCAACTTATGTGAAAGAACAAAAACGCTCAAGTTTTGCATGCTGCCAGCAATAGTTGTTGGTAATTGATCTGGGTTTGCAATTTAAACTAATTGTATACGTTGTTTGAATGTTTTAAAAAAACTAAATTTGGTGAAAGCTCTAAACATTTAAAAGTATATGTTTATATGTGAAGTAACATCATATACATCACATTACAGACTTTCAAACTTTGCACTGCTGTTAATTAGTGACAAACAAAGGAAATCAGCAAGCTTTTAGAAAGGAAAAGAGGTGTCAAAGTGACTGCAACCAAATTACTAAACCGTCACTATGGGATCTAGTCTTTCAAAGATCTAGTGCCCAGTTACTTCTGAAATAAATACATTTATGTTTAGAAATATAACTAGCTCACAATGAATAATTGAAATTAGAATGTTAGCTGGCTAATTATCTTATTTATTTGATACAAACTGAATACATTGTGGACCACATTTCCAAATGAATGTCACCAGTGGTTGAGGAAACCAGTAAATCACTTTTATTACTTATTGTGGAGTTCCTTGGCTGCTTTCACATTCCAAACACAAGGCATACTGATGTGCGTCACCATGGAGACTGCTTGGGAGGACGCTGCTGCAGTATGACTTTCCATTGACTGTGTGCCCAACAAACACTCTAGAACCTTGTTCTATCAAATAATTACATACACTCTAAGAACCAAATTATTGGGACGTCAGACCATTACACCAACAGAGACTTTAAATGAAATTACATTCAGACTTTAATATGGAGTTGGTCCATAACAGCTTCCACTCTTCTTGGAAGGCTTTCCACAAGATTTTGGAGTGCCCATTCATTCCCATTCATTCTGTAGAGCAGTGGTCCCCAACCTTTATTTCATCACGGACCGGCTTTTAAGGAGTGACAGATAAATATGCGTATACGTATTTATACAATTAAATGATACGCATAAAAATGGAGATATTTTAAAAATATAATAATAGGGTATATTTTGGGGCCCGCGGACCGGTACCACATGACTCTTCTCACAGTTTGAGTTGTTCTCAAACTATGTTCTCAAAATTGGAAGCGTGGTCAAAAATGTCTTGGTATGCTGAAGACCTTCACTGGAAGTAAGGGGCCACCTGAATTCAATTATTAAGAGTTGTATCCCAATACTTGTGTCCATATAGTGTATGTTTTCAGAACCTAAGCCTAAACTCTGTTCCGTCTCGGCTTATATTCCCTAACGAGATTATTAGTTGTGGTGAGCCGAACAATGAGCTAGAAGCTCATGGTGCTGTGCAGTGATCCCCTCTCCATTGGGCTTGTGCGATCCAGACTGGGTCTCCTAACATGTCCTCATTCTGCCTGTGGGCACACAGAGGTGGACCAGTCGTCCTGAATCTGCCAAGCCCACTGCTGCTGAGGCCCACTTTTTCTGGCTAGAAGATCTCCGGAGGCTTGTTTTATTTCTTATTTATTCATTAGAGGTTCCCTTCTCTCCCCTCAAACCAAAACATCACCATGCTCTGTTTGTTCACACCATTTCTAAAAGCTCCAGTCTCTGCAAAAAAAAGGAAAAAAACAAGAGTCATGGTGCTTCTCATGCTTGAAGAGAATGAATTTGGCTTATGTTTCTGAATCAATAAATCATACAAGGCTTTTAGCCAAGGGTGCCCAGAATGATCTCCAGGACATTTGGGAAGTAAATTTCACTTAAAAACAAAATTACCCTGACCTGAACTTCAGGGAAAGTGTTAGTCTATAGAATTGGACAGGCTGAATTATGCTCAAAGGTGGTCCATTATTACGGTCTTAATGGTGGTGTTTTGGGATTGTTGGCAGCGTAAAGCCAATTATATCTGATTTAGCAATAAATAATAAGTCAATCTGTGGCCATTTCCAAATGCTGTGTTTTATTTGTTTGTTTCTGTCAATGTAAGGAGTAAAACAACACTCGGATACTTAGTTTTCACTGCTGTTCTGAGATAAGTGGAGAAAACATTACACACCTCGTAACAAAGCCACAGAGAGATTTTTGAGATTTACAGTCCATTAAATGCACTGTAGGCAAGTGTCTCTCAGAAAGTACCATCTGGCAGACGATTCATAGAGCAACCATTCTGGAATGGTGCTATTTATAACAAACTATGACTTGATAACTCATAGTTTGAGAATGTGGTTAAGAAGGCTAATTCTGTGGGTTGAAGGAGAATTGAGTGAGAAACAGTTTCTCTCAGGATGGTTTTTATCAAAGATTGTAGCTATAAAGAAAAAAAGCTGTAGGATCAGTGCAGGTGTGTTTAACCAGCAGAAAGTGACAATAACTGTTGTACTGTCCCTTTGCAGAGAGAGATGAAGGAGCAGCTGGCGGCTCTGCAGGACAGTGAGAGAGGTCACACCGAGGCTCTGCAGCTGCTGCAGAGGCAGCTCACTGAGACCAAGGTAACTTTCTCAACACAAGGTCGTATTTCCCCTATGGCTTATTAAGCTTTTGGAAGCATTCTCCCATTGCTTAAATGGAACCCTGTGAAGGTATCACAAGCAGTGTCTAAATGCTGTGGTAAGTTTGTGGCCAGTTTAGTCACCTCTCTTAATGTTGTCCATTACAACGCTTTTCCACTGGGACCCATGCTGTATTGCGAACAAATGCTTTTTCCATTACAAATAAAGTTAAACAAGCTGACTGCATCCCTGCTTTCTGATTGGTCAAAATGTTCTCACAACATTGGGAAGAGGTCCTTTTTTACAGTCTGCACAAAAAATACAATAGTGGAGATACAAGCACTACTATCTTATCAGTGGCGGTTTTCTATACTGCTAACAAATTTATGTTTAACACTGTGAGAAACACAAATGTGTGCCAGGACATAGTGAACAAGTTAGCTTGGTTAGGTTTCCATCACATGACTAAACATTTCCAGGAAAAAATTAAAAACCTCAGACAAGACTGTAAATAATAAGACTAATTATAAGACTAAAATAATTATACTGAAAACAGCCCTGACAGAAAAAAACATCCACAGGTTCGAAGAGAGAATTTCACTGCTGATGCAGCTGCCTCTAGTCAAGGAAAAACTTTTCTATCACATCTGCTATTACTTGACGGACACGTCTTTAATCAGTAAACTGATTGCTGACATCTGTAGTCAATCAGGTTGAACTTTTTTTGTTGCTTTAGTATTGCATCCCTATATCACAAAATGCCAGTTTTATAGAAGCACAAGCAAACATTTTAAATTTCAAAACTGTAAATATTATTTAATACGACAGGATCGTAGTTCAAGGAAGTGGACCCTCATGCTGATTTCTTTGTGAAGTGCAAATTGTATGAAAACTTTAAGTTAAAGGACCATGAAATTTGTAAGAGGATAGAAAAACATGGATACATTTTCATGAATGAGGTATTTCAAACTCAATACCGATAGGAAGGATGATACTCAATACTAGTTTCGATACTACAGGGGGAGAAAAAACAAATGTAAGTGTGAGTAGACAAACAAAATACTCTTGTTTTCTTTGTCTACTCAAAATTCAGCAGCTTTGGGTATTTTGAAAAGCCCTTTATAAATTAAATGTATTATTATTTGTCTAGTCAAGTTTCAGTCGACTAAAAGTCTAAGCATTTTAGTTTTATTTTTGGTTAATAATTATCCACGACTGTTTTAGTCTAGTTTTAGTCAATGAAAGTTGTGTTTTAGTCTCTTTTTTTAGTAATGCAATTCTATTTAACCCAGTCAATATAGTATAACTATAGTAGATTGTAGCTTTTTTGCATGGATATGGGAAAGACTGTGACAGAGAGACATGTAAACCACATTGAGTGTCGTTCTTATTCGTCAACAATATTACATGATATATTATAGTTATAGTTATAGTTATCGTCACATGACCAGCATTTACATCTCTGCTTGTTTTTGTCGCATGAGAAATGTTCGTTGACAACGATATTTAGTCGCGGCGCTAGGTTGTTCCCCCGGCCGAGTTACAGGGCTGTCTTGTAAACACCGGGTCCTCCAGGTAGCCGGGGGAGGGGCTGCCCACTGCAGTGCCTGTTGAAAATTGCCGATTTCCGTGAACTGGCAGATGCAAAACTTGCCTTTAAGTATCAATACCAGTGCCAATTGATATCTAACTCAATACTAAATTTCAGTATCGATTAGTATCTAAGAATCATTTCTTCTTTTCTTTTTCTTTTTTTGACAACCCTGAAACGAGGTAACCTTATCAACAGTTTGCTGACAGTTATACATTCTTATCCTCAGTTCAAACTGAAACAACACCTACGTTTACATTTAATTGAGTAAACCAGACCTGTGTTTGAGACAATAGGAGAGGCTGACAGATTCTTAGCAGATTTTTTTTTCTGGTTTTGCTCTTGCTGCCTTTTCTCACTCCTAGTAGGTGACTTGCGCTTTATCTCTCTCACTCTCTCTCCCTCTTTCTAAGTCTAGCTCTGTCCCTCTGCAGGACAAGATTGCAAATTGGTTTATTGACCAGCTATTTAATCTTGACACCTTGTTTTAATCAGCAGCGAAAAGCCAGTCAATGCAACCGCCTTTTCTCCACCCTGTGTGTGTTTTGCGTCCGTTTCTAGCGCATCCCTCCCCCTCACTTTGCATCTGCAGTCTGCCTCATTTGTCACTGGGAGAGCCTTTCCCAACCCACAATTTGGGTGCCAATGTTCTCTGCCCCACTGGCTCTATTGATATCCAATCATGCTTTGCAGTGTAACACAGTGCTCAGTCTAGAGCTTTACCTGACTGCACTTGTGTGTTTTCCAGGTTATCTCTTTTTCCCACAGCATGCATTTACTATATGTGACCCAGTTTTTGTTTTTCTGTTCCGAATCAGTCCATCTCATTAGTCATGGTTCTGACGCTTCAGGTGGGTCTTGTCTGGAAGAGGTCAGTGTGATATGAGGTCATAGCTTTTTCTTGGAATAGAGTTTCACAAATTTCGTTGATTGATTTAAGGGATGAAAAAAAAAAAAACCTCTAAATAATTATACTCTTGACGTTGACATGCAGATTTATTGACACTTTGTCTCTGAGTGAAGATAAGATAGTAACAGCCTTTCACTTTGGGTGTGAAATTTCCAAAAGAGATATACTGACATTGTCAGACGTTTGAGTAAGAAGGATACCAACCCTACAATAACCTTACCTGTCAGAAACAGCTCCTTTCAAGTTTTACTGCTGAGATCAAATACGCTTAAGAAGGTGACCTACTCTTCAAACTGTGAAATGTATATTTTGGCCTTCAATGGAACTTACAGTTCTTTTTCTTTTGTGGAGATTACTTGAGGTGTTAACAGATACTGGAGTAGTCTGCTGGAAGGCCTAGTTTCTGTGGGTCAAGAGGGATTTTATAGCCCAATGCCTGACAGTTGCATCCCCTGGGGAGCTCAAACTTGAGAGGCCACCATCACTTGAGGGCAGATACCGTCTCACTCATCCATCAAGCATCACCAGGTGGGCCAATCCCTCCCACAGAAATAATGCAAATCCTCTCCCTGTTGTGGAGATAAATTATCGTAATAGGATTTCAGCTTACCAGCGGCCAGGAAATGGCATTTCCTTTAGAACAGTAGCCGCTTTGAGGAGTGGAAAAACAAGAGAAGTCTTTTTTTGTTTTTCTGAGGCAGATCGATTGAGGCTAGATGCAACTTTGTACTCGACAAAGTGCATGTGCTCTTCTTTTCATTTTCCCTGATGAAGGACAGTATACTCTCTTGCTTCATTCTATGTGATATCAGAAAGCCAGTGCTCGAAATATTGCATCAGTCACTTCTCTGAGGACTTCTCTCTTGAGTGGATGGGCTTGGTAGAACAGCTTTTAGCCTGTGGTGCTTTGGGCCAGATGCCTCAGATCTCTCTGCTTTGTTCTATGTTATGATGTGCTTGATGCTGTAATGGGCATGATTCATTTTCTGAGATGATGTCTCAGAAGTCTGCCCTTCACCTTTGCTTCCCCAAAACCCTGTGCTGTTTTGTCTTTGCAACTTTGTAGCTGTTCTCCCTCACCTTCTTGGTGGTTTTTGATACCCAACATGTGACCATTATAATTGTGCATATTCAGATATTCAGATACATCTCAGCATGTCTTTTAATGAATAAGGTATTTGAATAACAATCAAGGAGTACCGTATTCTCTTTATTTTTAAATGTAGTTTTGGCTGAGCATGCAATATACTAATGCAGAAAATATCAGGACAAGCAGCTGATATTGTATCTTTTGTTAAATCCCTATAATGTGAATAATAATCAAATCAAACCATTCTGGTATTGATCACCATGCTAGCTATACACAAAAATGAACATTAAACACTGTGGTTTTGTTCTTTATGCTATTAATGGTATGAAAAAGTGAACAAATCTGAGCATTTGAGTATTATTTATTATTATAAGGTTTGGATAGTGAACAGAGATTTTCTATTTTCATCCCTTCTGCCTGTCATTCCGTCATAAAATTACCTACTCACCCTTCCTGTCCTTGGCTAACCTCAACAAATGAAGGATGAGCAGCTCGATTGCATCCGCTCTGTGGCCATTAGACAGAGTCTCTGTCAACAGCTCTGCCTTCAGGCTCTAGCTCCCCAGTTATCTGTGCTGTTCTATGGCCTGATGGCTCAATACCCATTTATAATGCTTCATGTTGCACCCAAGAGAGTCTGCGATAATTCATTTTCGTGTGGTAACTTTTCAGTGCTCTTATTATGGTGAAGATATATGAGACTAAAGTGTTTGAAGATTTTTTTTTTTAAATCCATGCTTGATTAAATGGAAGCACACCTCTGATTTGAAAGAAATCAAATGACAGGTTTCATTACTTTGTTCAGTCAGTGAAGTGCAAAATGACCACTGCATACTTCCCCCAACTTTTTTCTCTTTCTCTCTTGTTTGACAGTCTTCAGCCAAAAGCCTGCGAGCAACTATTGGCGATGCGTTTGAGCGGCTACATCGCTTCCTGCGCGAGAGGCAGAAAAGCATGCTGGAGGAGCTGGAGGCGGACACGGCTCGCACACTCTCCGACATCGAGCACAAGATCCAACGCTACAGCCAGCAGCTTCGTGACGTCAAGGAAGGCATCCAGATACTGCAGGAGAAATTGAGCGAGACGGGCCGTCATGAGTTCCTGGAGGGTGTGGCCCTCACGTCTGAGAGGTAGGGGCCAGTATGATGAGAAAGGGGATCGGCAGGATACGGGCTGGGGGAGGGTTATGAAATAGTGGTCCGAGATGCAGTGGTTTTTTGGTCCATAACGCCTTGTCTCCTTCTTTTGTAAATGCTGGTCAGAGAGCAAGTGATTCGTGGAGGGTTTTGCTGGTGGAAGCTACCAAGGCAAGTCAGGATATTTAAAATTAAATTGTAATGTTTTAGTGTGTGATGAGGATGAGGGCTTTTGGACCTGTTAGGATCGAAACTAGATGGGGCTAGGTGGTCTGCCTCAGTTTACTTCAGGGTCAGTATTTGACTTTAGCTAAAACTATTCAGCTTCGCCCATAAAAAAAAAAAACTCTTTTGAGGAAGACTGAAGAGCAGTAGAGGGACCGTATGGACGAGTGAATAGTGTGATTAATGTCTAGTGGCTGATTTAATGAGAGTCATCTGCAGTAGCACCCGGACTGACCCCCACACCCTTGTGTTGTTTTGTTTTTCAAGCAATAAGGCTGTTTGTAAATCAGGATTTTGTCTGATCTTTTGCATGAAAAGGGTTGAAATAGTGGACCAAACACGCATTTTCTTTTGTCTCTACAGAATAAAAGGCAAAATACATGAAACCAACCTTACTTATGAAGATTTTCCAACATCTAAATACATGGGGCCATTGCAGTACACAATCTGGAAGTCCCTGTTCCAGGATATCTCACCAGGTAATGGGTCACATTTCAATTGAGTAGCCTGTATTCTCTAAGATGGCATGTTTCTGTTGACACATCAGCCAGGACTCATAATGAAAAAGCATGACATTTAATATAATTAATCTTGATCCAAGCCTGGATTTATCATGTCAGTCATTGTGATATTTTAGTCTTAATTGATATGCAAATGAGAGAAGAACCTGTAGGTGATTCCTTCTTGTTCAGCATGTCACATGTAGGGTACATCAGACATGTGAAGATAATATTTTTTGGTGTAACACGATATTTCTGATGAAGAAAAAATATATAGATCACTGTCAGGCCTGTAGTTTCTGTTTTCCTTTTGTACAACTTTTTCCTCATTCAGTACCCCTGTCCTAACTGGCAGGTCTTCTTATCATACACTATGGTTTTATGTATTACCACATTAATCAGCCACTGCAGCCTACCAACATGACATGAAATTGTCAGCTTTTTAACATGATGCATGAATGAATATAAATGTTTGTGGATGCTGCATGCATTGCTCAATTCATAATACAGTTAACTAACAATATATAGTGAGGAACATATGTATTTGAAATTCTTCCACTCAGAAATCATGGAGGGGTCTGAAATTCACATTGTAGATGCATTCCCAATGTGAGAGACAGAATGTAAAAAGAAATCAGGAAATCACATTATATGATTTGTAAATCAGTCGTCCATCCGCGTCGCAGAAAAGCACCCCCAAAGCATGATGTTTCCACCCCCATGCTTCACAGTAGGGAAGCAACTCTAGACCAAAAGTTTAGACCAAAAAGATCTATTTTGGTCTCGTCTGACCACATAACTTTCTCCCATGCCGCCTCTGGATAATCCACATGGTCATTGGCAAACTTCAGACGGGCCTGGACATGTGAAGACTTGAGCAGGGGAACCTTCCGTGCAGTATGTGATTTGAAACCATGATGGCGTAGTGTTCTACCGCCAGTGACTATTGAAACTGTGGTCCCAGCTCTCTTCATGTCATTGACCAGCTCCCGTGTAGTTTGGGCTGGTTCCTCACCTTTCTTATCATCAGTTACGGTAAGGTAAGGTGAGATCTTACATGGAGCCCCAGTCCGAGGGAGACTGACAGTCGTCTTTAGCCTCTTCCATTTTCTGACAATTGCTCCAACCAAGCTGCTTGGCAATTGCCCCGTAGCCCTTTCCAGCCTTGTGGAGGTCCACAATTTTGTCTCTGGTGTCTTTGGATAGCTCTTTGGTCTTGCCAATGGTAGTAGTTGGAGTCTGACTGACTGTGGGGTGGACTGGTGTCTTTAAAGAGCTCAGACAGGTGCTATTAATTAGGATTATTAAGAGAAGTAGAGGTTGACTTCTTAAAGGCAGAGTAACAGGACTTTGAGAGCCAGAATTCTGGCTGATTGCCAGGTGTGCAGCAGTGCAATGCAAATAAATTCTTTACAAATCATACAATGTGATTTCTTGATATATTTTTTTTTACATTCCGTCTCTCACTACTGATATTCCAGTAGTGCCTCTCTCTAATGTAATGCATGCACTAGCTACCACAAAGAAAAATAATGAAATTAATAAGTAAATACATTTGGTTAAAAGTGTAGGCCAATTGTGAACCAGCGGTCAGTGGCCACTTGTGTGTGTTTGATATATTGTAAGTAGGCAAAAATAGAGCATCATGATGAATACATATTTTCAGGGTGCATGGTGAATTTCATGATATTTGATAAACTGGATATTGTCCAATTAAACTGGATTTGTCGTCTTTGTAAGGAAGCCATTGGTAGCTTCTGAAAAGGATTTTGTAACAGAATGTGTCACAATATCACAGTAATGATAAAACTGTCATATCAAAGAAATATCGACACATAAGGCTAACCTACGGTGGCCCTGAAGGGCAAAACACAACGACATTTCAGAAACACGACGACATTTCAGAAACACGACGACATTTCAGAAACACAACGACATTTCAGAAACACAACGACATTTCAGAAACACAACGACATTTCAGAAACACAA
>JBBPDB010000134.1:8859191-8876518 GCA_037974465.1 Brachypetersius altus
GTTCGTAGCTGCCCCCTGCTTCACTTGGTGAATGGGTTAAATGCAGAGGAAGTATTTCGTGCTGTTCACACTGTGTGGTGTGGTGTGTTCACGTATGACAAATGGTCACTTTCACTTTTTTTTTAATTTGTGAAAACGTACATGTTAATTTGTCATATATGAACACTACACAGCACACAGTGTGAACTATGTGAGATTCTTTCTCTGTATTTAACCCATTCACCTAGTGAAACAGCAGACAGCCAGTAACACAGCGCCTGGGGAGCAGTGTGTGGGAATGATACCTTAGTCAAGAGTACCTCAGTGGTGCCATTGGAAGTCCTGGGATACAAACCCACTGCCTTCAGATTATAGGTGCAGATCCCCAACCACCAGACCACCAGCTGCCCTAAAGGTCCTTGATATAAAGAATATTTGAGTATACAAACAGCCATAGTATTAAGTAATGAAAGTAGTGCAGAGGAAGAAGAGAAGGACTGTGTGAAATGTGGGCATCAGGTAGTGATTTTAATGGATGGTCATAATAGCAGCTCTCTCACTGTTTGTGATCATGACAGTTATTGATCATGACTACAAAATCAACAGGTAGAACATATTCTATATTCTTATCTTCTTATCTGTTCTGCATGCGTGAACATTCATTATCCGAAACTCCAGACCTACCTTTAATCATTTACAACACAGCAGTGAGTGCTTCATGCTTCATATAGTGTAGTGCTTAATGACAGTGCTGCAGTTTTTGATTTGCTGCATTGAAACCTTCACTCAAGCTTGACTGCTTTTTAAACCCTGAAGCAGAGAAAAGATGCAGAGGAGAAAGAGGAGATGTCTGATCCGATCAATAGGATTCAGTGAAATTGTGGAGCCTGAGACTCTGCCTCAGAGCACTAAAATGAGGAATAGCGATTTGGGGGTCAGGATTTTTTATGACCTGTAGACAATGACCTGTTATGACTTCTGACCTGCCTGACCCACAAAAATATTCCTTAATAAACAGCCCAAACCTGTCTCACTCGTAACTGCAGATCACCCCATATATGTAGAGACATTAAGTGGCCTTTTCATAAGCTTTTTTTGCTCAGGCTAAATAAGGGTGCTGATCATTCTCCACACTAAGATCTGTACCAACAATGTAGGAGTTCCTCTTTCAGTGAATTATTTAAAAATGAATTATCTTTGACGCCTCCCTCTGGAGCAAAAGTAAAAATGTAAGTGTCTATCTGTCATACAGAGATTCTGTATTTAACCCATTCACCAAGTGAAACAGCGGGCAGCCAGGAACACAGTGCCCCAGGTGTGTGGGAATGATGCCTTGAGTCCTGGGATTCAAACCCACAACCTTCCAATACCAGGGGCAGATCCCTAATCACCAGACCACCAGCTGCTCTAAAAGGTCCTAGGTATACAGAATGAGAAGGGGGATAAAAAGTTGTGAAATGCATTAAAAAATCCACAGTGCCTGGAGCAAATGCACCAAATGTTAACTGTTAAAAGTAAACGTTGTTGTTGTTGTTGTTGTTGTTGTTGTTGTTGTTGTTATTACTACTACACTGAATGGCCTGAGTGATTGATGTCTCTCTGCCTCTTTTTTGGATGCATCCTTTGAAGGCAAACAAGCAATTTGAGAGTAACCGTAATGGGAAGTAGAAGATTTTGATAGTGACAAACTAGGTGCTGGATCTGATGAATAGAATCGTGTGTGTGTGTGAGTGTGTGTGTGTGAGAACACTTAAACAGTCCTGGTCATAAGCTTTCATTGCTTTATTAGTTTCATGGGGCAGCTGGTGGCCTAGAGGTTAAGTTGAAAGTTGTGGGTTCAAACCACTGAGGTACCCTTGAGCAAGGTACTGCCCCCACACACTGAATGACAGCTGTTATAAATATGGCAAGTATTACACAAAATTTGTTTACAGATTTTGATAGTGACCTGATCAACAGGATCCGGCTCAAACGTGTGTGTGGGAAATGAGCTGTAGCGGCGCCTGCATTTTTTATGACCTGCACCTGCATGGTGTATTATGGGAGCTGCAAAAATATTCATTAATCGACAACCTGAACTCAGCATGACCTGTTACTACTTACTGCTTTGTCAGCGTTTTAACCCACAATGCCCATATTTACGAAACTTACAATAAGCTGACACAAACCCACCTGACAGGCGAATCAGCCCATAATTATTCCTAAATCTCTGCATCACGAATGAGCAGACAATGTCTAGAGCCCTGATCGAGGCCAGACGTCTTTGTCATCTCCTTCTGGTCCCAACAGAATATGTTAGAATATGTAGATGCATATATAAAGTTGCTTAGCGACCCAGTCCTAGTCATAAGCTTTCGTTGCTTTGTTAGTTTCATGGGGCAGCTAGTGGCCTTGTAGTTAAGTTGAAAGTTGTGGGTTCAAATTCTTGTAGCACCACTGAGGTACTCTTGAGCAGGGTACCGTCCCCACACACTGCTCCCCGGGCGCTGTGTTCCTGGCAGCCTGCTGCTTCATTTGGTGAATGGATAAAATACAGAGCAGTTTCGTGCTGTTGACACTGTGCTGTGGTGTGTTCACGGATGACAAATGGAAACTTTACACAATAGCCACGTAGCCTCTGTGCAAATTTAACGAAGCAAACTTTACATAACAAACATGTTTCAGCTGACAAAGTGTGTTTGGGTTCAAGGGAGGTGAGATTATTGTGAAGATAATCAGTGACATTTATTCACTGACTGGTCCGTTGATTCTCGGATTGCACAAGATCATTTAAGTACATGACAGTGAAGTCCACTGAAGTGTAGTGAAGTGTGTGAAAGAATCTGTGTTTCCACACAAATGCAGGGACACACATGGCATACTGGTGTTTTTAATCTACTGCTGCTCATGTGTTATGATTGTCCTGAAGTTCACAAACCTTCAGACTCGCCGGAGAGACGAGATGGCGAGTGACCCATAAACTGACCAGTAACCACGGTTCTCCTGTGGTGCCAAGTGGCTTCCTGGAAACACTTAGAATGAGGGCAAAAAGCCTCAGGTAAACATATGAATTAATAATATTGTCGCTGCATGACTTCCTTCCTCTTGCAGTTGTCATAGTCTTTCAACCCTGAGCACACAAAACACACGGCCTGTCAGAGATGTTTTTCCTTTCATTACACCGACACTGACAGACAGGCCAGCTGCCCGTGTTGTTTTTTTCTCTCGCAGCCTTGACCCCTTCCACCACCAGGGTCCAGAGTCAGATCAGTTTCCACTACTCTGTCACCATCTACAGTGTTGACTCACCACTGATGCAAAACATTTCTGGTAGACAGAGGGCTGTGAGCTTTCTGAGAAATCTATAGGCACTTTTCTATAGGTGTACAGGAACCGTGCTGTACCTAAGCCATACAGTGATGCTGGGAAATTGTGGCATGTTTTGTGTTGTCTGAGCACGATAAGGGTTTTCGACACATTGGCAGTGCAATGGTGAAGGGAAAAGTTAATGGCTGGTCATGGTCCCAAAACCACGACCAGCCATCAACTGCCATTTTTTAATGGTCTTGATTGAGTTTTTTTTTTTATTTTTATACTTGGTGTTGAATATCCATGCAAGGAACGCCCAACCCAGCTAACTTGTTAGTGATGTCCTGGTATACCTTCACATTTCTTGCATGTTAGAAATGGGTGGTGGTGGCCTAGAGCAGTGGTTCCCAACCTGGGGTCTGGGTACCCTTAGGGGGCGCACAGAATTTTGTCTGCATTGAGTTTACCGAAATTATAATTGTACACATTAAATTCATAAAGAGTTAAACGTAAAAGTGTGTGTGTTGTGTGTGTATTTATAAGAGTATAAGAGCAAAAACCTACAACCATTATTTATTTTTTGCAAATGAAAGTAATCACATTTTGAGCGTCTATGCGGGTAGGAGTAGGGGTGCCTGGCTTGTCTTTGACACAGGCAAGGGGGACTTCAAGGAAAAAAGGTTTTCCAGTTTTTCATTTGCACTTCTATTCTTGTTAGCAGTAAAAAAAAAAACCCAATGATCTCTTTCAAAGTGTGTCTGTTGTTATGACAACATTTTTGACCAATCAGAAAGCAGTCACGCTCGTCTGCAGCCCGCTTTTGGCCCTGCTGTTGAGCAGAGCCATGACAGCACAGGTACAGTTCAGGTATGGGTTGCTTTATTTGTAATGAAAATAATGCTTGGTATGACGCGGTTTGTTGTGTCAGTGAAGACTTAACAGTGAAAATGTTTGAGTAGGAGTGTAACCACTCTAGGCCAGGGCTGGTGTCCTGCACAGTTTGAGGGTTCTCCTATTCGAACGCATTCACTATACCTGGCAATTAACTGGCAAGCTGAAGCAGGTGTTTCTGAGCAGGAAAATGTTTGACCTGCAAATTCCAGTTTTTTGGGCCATTGGGACCACTCAATTCAGCTAAGCAACTCAACTCCACAGGTCAAATTTAACAAACAAGGTATTCAACAGGCAACTGCTGAATACTGAACACATCCCTCTTCTTCACGCACTTTAAAACTACAGTCAGTTTAAACTTACCTTCTGTACATATGCAGCAATACATAGCTATATACATGTACACAATTATGCTTCTTGCACTACAGCCATTTTGTAATTTCTTGCAAAAGTTAAACACTGTTCTGCTGTTACTTTTTTACTACAGGAATGCTTTGATCATTTTTTAGTCTACTTGTGTTAAGTGCTTTTTTACAGTGGAAACCTAAGGGGGAGTGCCAGAATTTCATTACTGGCAATGATGTTCCATTGTTGTCTCAAATAGGTTTGAAAACGAGATTTGGCTTATGACAGAGGTACAGTGTTTGCTGGACATTTGGACAGTTGAGCAAATGCAAGAATAACTGGACACAACACACAAGAACTAAGAGCCAAAGAATCACAAAACAGTGCTGATAAAAAACATCCAGGTTGAAGATACAGGATGCAGTCTGTAGATCTGGCAGCTCATTGGTTAGAAAGAACAAAGCAGTGAGTGATGTGATGAGTTATTTGTGCTTGAATCACAGAACATTTAGAGCAATCTGAGCCTTTGGGAGGATGGGGCACAGCCCAGTGTGCGTAAAGCCTAAGAATTTTTCCTTCAGTAACACTTCAGTACTGTTTTCCAAATCTGCAGTTGCTTTATTGTTGCTTGCCTCTGATTGGATGATGTTGTTTAATTGCAGTGGCTGAATTTCAGTCTCAGACCCAAAACGAATGAAGATAATATATACCTTGGCTCGTGTAGTAAACACTGACTTAATAGTTGTTGTATCAGCACCTTGTAACACCGTGTACCTCTTACCTCAGCTTTTATTTCCTCACATTTGGAACATGTCAGCTGTCTGTTCTATTAACACTACATGGGTAAAATGAATCTCATTACATTAACGTAGGTTGAAAGTCTGTGTTTTTTCCTTCTTTTGAGAAGTTTAAGAAAAGTTTGGGCCATTCTGGAGGTGAAATTCAGAATCTGGTTTTGTTCATTTCCAAAGTCAAATAAGTCATGAACTTTCACAAACTGACAGGTGCTTAAAGCAAGAACTGTTTCTGAGTCTAATCTGGTCTTTCATTTTTCTGCTAGTTATGAGGTAGCCAGCACTGATTGTGTCAGTTTTTCTAAATTGCCATCTGTGATGGGGCACAGTAACAGCCTGGTGGTTCATTTTCATTAACTTTTAGTATTTTATGCTTCTCAAACTTAGCAACTCCTCATGGCAGTTACATGACTCACGTCTTTCAGGTCTCAGAGATACTTCATCAGAGAACTTTACACTGCACTTTCAAAATCTTGCATTATTTATTTCACTGTACTATTTACAGGAGGCTACTACAAACAGTCTAGAAGAACTCTTGTGCATTTGTACACAACATAGTAAACACATCATAGAAAAACAGTGAGAGGCCTTAAGAGGCTAGCCCTGCTATTAAGAAACAGTTGCAATTTTTCAAATACATTCTTAAGGAACACCTCTAAGCTCAATGTTTAATGTCACTTAGAAGTGCCTTGAGTGCAGTGACATGAAAACTATTGCATCATTGCTAACTTTGCATTGGGTTAGTGACTTTCACTTTTGCTGAAGCAGTTCACATAATCAAAAATTGATTCTATCGGACCACAGAAAAGGCTCATATTTTGACATAACATTTTGAAATACTCACTTTTGCTTAACAAATGATCATTATTCATTTGCTTGGACATTGTCCTGCAACACACCTGCTGCCCCAGGTTCTTCTTCAAAAAGAAGGAACTCAGTAATTAAAAGATCACTGAGTTTGGCACAGAGATCTAATGATTTGAACACCCTTCCCACCACTGGAAGTCCTGTGGGAATGTGCAGCCTGTTCTTATTTACTCTGGGCAGGGATTAGCAGATGTTTTACAGCGTACACTGCTAGGTTGTCCAGGTTTCTGATGAGCAGTACATTGGTGCTGAGAACTGTAGGAAAAGCACACAGCAGCAGGCCACACACCAATCCTGTCATTAGGTCTCCTCTAAGGCAGGGACTTTCCTTCTGAGGCTTCCAAAGCAGTCTTTTGTGGGGGTGCTGGGCCTGCCCGGTGCTTTCCTCTTGTTTGGCTCCCTTCAGGGGGTGTTCAGTCTGTGGCTGTGAGACCAGGACGTGTAATTTACAGCTGTGGGCCAGACCTGTTAGACCAGATAATGGGACTGGGTTTCCAAGGGGCCATTGTTGTGCATTGTGCCCAAACTGTGAGCTTTGTGCCCAGCAGCTGTTGGGTATTTTCTCCAAGTCAACGCTGCTATTGTAATCCAGGGTCCTCAATTGGGATAGTGTTGCAAACTTCCATTTTTCCTCTCTGCATTTCCTACTTCTGTGAACTTCGAACCATTTGTAAAGTGTTCTTAAATGTAAACCAGAAGTACTCCATCTCTCTCTGGACATATGGAGCTGATTCCTGTGGAAAATGAGTAAAGACAGTTGCTTGGGTAGGAGAAAGGCCAAGCTTCTGGTCAAGCCCAGCAGGAGTAATATTCCAACCAGAACCCAGGAGAGCTGCCCTCTGACTGGGGAAGAGGAGGTCAGCAGGCAGGGAAGGCAGGCTGAGAGAGAACCCCCCATGTCCAGGCACTCTCTGACCACTGGCTGATCCTGCCTCCAGCTAGATTCTGCATAGGTTCCACTCATGCCCCACAGAATTAAACAACTAAGGAATCCCACAGCTTTCCAGAATTTCAAAAACATCCCATTATTTGTTCCCTCTTTTAAAGGCTCCATCTCTAAAGCTTCTCCATCTTTGTCCCGCAACACTGTTAGAGCCAACTCACTGTTCTTGTTCTCTTTTGTACCCTCTTTGTTGGTATTTGCTGTTGTCGCCGCCTCTTGAGGCCACAGAAGACGGATTAGCACTTCCACAGCCACTAAAAGTGGAGTAAGCATCAGTACTCCCTCATAGGTGTCACTGAGGAACAGCATGAAGCGTAGAGCGATGATGTCGGAAGACGGGTGAAAAGACACTGCTCTGGGTGCAGACCAGAGGTAGGCCAGGAACACTGGAGGAAAAAGAATAGAAGATGCTGAGGATACAGGCAGCTAATGTGGCGTTAAAGCTCCTTCTGTTGGAATGATTATGAACACAGATTCATGTCTTACACTTTTAAAATGGGTCTGATGGTGCAAAAGAAAAACCACTTTTGGCTCCATAAAAATCCTTTCAGTAAATGTATTTTGTGACATGAACCTTGCATTTTTAAAGCCCCTTCACATAATATAAAGTTCCTATGGGTTTTGCTCACCTAACTGTTACACTGCAAATCATTGTTCCTTAGAGTCATCCTTATGCGTGGGAGCTTTGAAAACGGAACCACTCACGACTTCTTAAACTACCGCAAAGTTTCTTTACCAATATACGTTTATGAACCATTAAGGAGTCCATCAGGGACCATCAGAGGAGCATCATGATCTATAGATCTCTGCTTACCAGTGATGGAGAGGTCTGTGAAGAGTAAGAGGCAGCTGCAGCAGAAACTGACAGAGGAGATGGAGTCCTTGAAAGCGGGCAGACAGAGAATGCTACACAGCAGTTTAGATCCACACAGGCTGATTGTAGCCTCCAGAACACCATCCATCTCTGCACCTGCTTACAAACATACAGCAGAGACAGGAACCCATAATGTTTAGCTATACAGTAACCCCTCAGTTTCACACGGATCGGCATTCGGATTCAGTCTAACGCCACCACTGGTACACTGAACAGCTGACAACCACCATAAAATGAAGAAGAAGAAGAAGTCTGCTGCAGCATGTAGCATGACTACTCTGTGTCTTGTCCTCGTTTTTTAATTATTTAAATTGAGTGTTTGTTTTCGAAAACAATGCTAATGTTTTTTTAAGCAATAACGTTTTCTGATTATTTATTTACATTTACATTTTCTTTAAGGGTAATGCATTAAACTGAGGTTAACATGAAGTTAAAGTGTTCTGGGGGTATATTTAGGGTTTATACTATAAAAATAGGCCTTTTTTATTTACCAAAACACAACTGTGTGGTTTTTCACTATATGTGGCTGCTCTTGGAATGTAACCC
Organism: Brachypetersius altus; assembly: GCA_037974465.1. Taxonomy (NCBI): domain Eukaryota; kingdom Metazoa; phylum Chordata; class Actinopteri; order Characiformes; family Alestidae; genus Brachypetersius; species Brachypetersius altus. Next base: position 8,867,719 of record JBBPDB010000134.1, read on the forward strand.
CAGCAAAAAGCGGGGATTACTGTATTTTAAAATTACATTATAAATCATGTCGACCGCAGTAGTTCATAGGATATTTAACATATCAAGGTTGGTAGTGTGCTCTTAATGAATATGGTTCTAGTCCAGCACTGCACACAATCATGACTGAAGGTTTTCCTATCCAATGGACAAAAGTATTGGGTCACTTGACCATTACAGCAACTTTAATGAGATTACATTCAAATACACAGACTTTAATATGGATCTGATCCCCCCCTTTGCAGCTATAACAGCTTCCACTCTTCTTGGAATGCTTTCCACAAGATATTGGAGTTTCTGTGGGAATTTGTGCCCATTCATTCTGTAGAGCAGTGATAGTCAACTGGCGGGCCACATCCAGCCCCCTGATGGAAAATGAATGGACGTGTATGGAGCTAGACGGCAAAATTCTGCACTCGCCCGTGGATAAGTTCTCCTTATATTAAAATTTCTCTGATATTACTGAATCAGGAATGGTCGAGTGAGGAGGGAAAAGTATGTTCCTACATAATTTTTTTTTCAAAATAAAACGAACAAGCCTTCGATCTGTCAGTAATCCGCCGTTCACATCCGTGTTCACTAAGTGCAGCGCATGCATGGAAATAACTTTCAACTGTTCCAAGTTAAGACAGATATGTGTGTCTGTATATAAGGAAGCCATAACGGATGCTTCGGCGTCAGTCATTGTTTATCTTCTCTGAGGACAGTGGACTAACCTGCCTTATTTTGAGTTTTTGTGTTTACCGTGAAATATCAGAGTTTGTTTCGACCCATTTCTAAGTTTCATATAATATAAATCTTAAAATTGACAAAGGCTAAAAAATAACAGAAATTTGGAAGGACAATTAATATTTCAAATAATAATATATTACTTAAGATACACTATTAATTGTTTTATTTTAAGAGAGCATCTGGCCCTCACAATGTCTGCTGAGAAAAACTGGCCCTTGGACAATTGTACTCGACGACCCCTGCTGTACAGCATGTATGAGGTCAGGCACTGATGTTGGACTAGAAGGCCTGGCTCACAATCTCCTTTCCAGTTCATCACAATGGTGTTGGATGGAGTTGAGGTCAGGGCTCTGTGCATGCGCCAGTCAAGTTCTTCCAGACTGAACCGGTTTTATGTACTGAAAACACAAAATGTCTTGGTATTCTGAGGCATTAACATTGTCCGTTACTGGAAGCAAGGGGTCTAGCCCAAACCCTGAAAAACAGCTGTGCCCATATACTTTTGTCCATATTGTCAATGAACCATTAGTTCCATGTAACTCCTCCCTCTGTCACACATCCACACAATAATCTGAGCAATAAACTGATGCTACTTTTTTGTGCAATTTCTTATTGCGTTTGAATCATTATCATTCTGTGCATCATTATTTTATTACTTTATTTTATTATTTTATTCCTATGTGCCGCAATCTGCCATCTGCAACAATTTTAATCAGGTGAGAAGATATTGCACATAATGGTAATGTTTTATTAATATGTGCAATAGCCTTACCTATGTGAAAAATATCACTACTTATTACTGATCTACTACTGAACTCTATTACGTACAGTAACACACTCCTAATGCTATTTGTGTTATTAGAAATTCACTTAACTGTCAGTTATCTATAGTATTTATAGTTTGTGTATAAAGCTTAGTGCATTTTATATTGTTCGTGTGTCTGTGCAGTCATAACATAAGCGATTTGGAATTGGAAGTTCTGATTCTGATTCTGTTTAAATATGCACCCAAGTAACCAACCAAAGGACATAGGAAGGATAGGAAGGACACATTTAAGGGCAAAATGAGGAACTGTCAAGTATCAACAAGTTGACTCCATAAATAAAGTGTATGAGCACAGAACTTAACGTAAATGTGGGTGAGGTTCTTTTTCCTTTTTCCTTGTAGTAGCACAGCCAGAATGAGGCGCTTTGTCCAATGTTTTATATATCTTATTGTTTTCCATTTGTCCTAATCATGTGACATGTCATTACAGCCTTTTTGAAATCTAAATGGCACAAACTGTGAAAGCAACCAGTCATAGAGCTCAGTGGTATTCAAGGCTGTCCATATTTTTTGCCTTTGTTCTAGTTCCCAGCACTTAAGGATTAAGCAACATTATAGACTGTGTTGGAGCCCTGAGGACCAGTTTGAGAACTGCTGAACCAGGACATTCGGATTGTCTAGTAATGGTAACAAGAGATTTGTTTTCTTTAAATTGTTTTGTAAATACTGCATCATTTTGATGCATTGCCATTTCCTTTAAAACTATGCTTTAAAGAACAGTTTTTTATTTGGAAAATTAAGAGAAATATTTTGAGGCAAAGCTGTTCAGTTCAATTCTTGCACCTATAAAAGACCTGAGAACATTTTTGCAGTGGTCTCTTATTTTTCCAGAACTGTAGAAAAGAATCACCCCTTCAATATATATATATTGTTGCTTTGCATCCTGAAATAAACACACACACACGCGCACACACACACCCCAAGCTTACAGGCTTCCACCTGTGATCAGCTGTAACTGTACTGATTAGTTTGCCATAAAAATAGTGATTCATTTTGATACCCACCGTAGGTGTTACAAATAGAAAACTGGGCTTTAATTGGGAATAAACAGGAGGGACAATAGTATCTACAGGGAAATACAAAAGCTATAGGGAAACGTTTTTAGTTTTCTGGAAGACTTCTGTTATGCTTTGGTCCTACAGTGATGTTTCCTGTCCATTACCATTACCAGTACCAGGCAACTCACCATTATCATATAATTCATGGCGTATTTAATAATGACATTTCATAACTCTTACATCACACTGTGTCTTAAGAATATGTATTCAGTTGTTACAAATGATTACATCACACTGAAGAGTTAGTTCAGTTACAAGTTTTTATTAGTCCCACTGAGGAGGACTTAAAAGCCCTCTATTTTACAGATTCTTCACACTTTCTTAAACAAAACTTATAATTGGATTGTTCCTTTAAATGGTACTCTTCCTGACTGGAGCCAAAAAGTTTTTTTGAGGGTACGACCACATTATAATGTTTTCAAAGCCAAATTAGTAGTTACAGCAGATATGCATGTTATATATCTTACATATTTTACATTGATTTATACCAGTAATGCCCTACTGATTTGTATTTCTTTTATATTATTTCTTTCCTTTCATTTATTGTGGCTAAAAGCATTGCCTGCGTTTCTTATGTGTGTTCATATGAGGTACAGCAGACAGCAGCTGAGGAAAGCAGATCAAAGTCTCTGTTCACCCAGAAAAATGGCTCCGTGTCCAAGTGTGGGCCAGTAGCACAAATTAAAATGAGAAAGATCTGCAGTGCCAGCAAAAGCGATGCTGGATTGCTTAATCATCACTATCAGAGCACGCAGAGTGACAAACAATCTGTGCGTTATGACCCTTTTGGTCTGCAAGGCCCCGATGAGTATTAATTATTAATGAACGGATTGGTCTGGAATCTTTTACTGTCAAATAACTGGTGTTGATAAAAGGGGTCGGTAAGTATGGCCCACTGAATTACGCTCTGCTTCATCTCCTATTATAAACGACGTATCTAAATATTCAGTCTGCTATATTTCTCATAGTCATTGTGTTGCCCTGAGACGCAGGTCAGTGATCCAAAGATTATTAGATGTTATAACAGTGACCTGGTTCGGAATGGTGACCTGTCCAGAGTGTTTCGCCCTGCGACCACCGGCCAGCACCTCTACGACTTCTACGATTAAGGAAAAGCAGCCCAGAAAAGGAATGGATGGATGGAGGGTGGACTGATGGACAAATATATTCATGGATGAAAGTATGAATAGATGGATGGAAGGGTGACTGGACATTGCAATGACATTCATATTTGCATGATGATGGCAAATGTATGACTGAGTTTATCTGGGTTTGAATTTTTCCACCCTGTAAAAGCAGAAACAGTGATACATTCATGGGATATCTATTTCTTATGGCTGTGGAAGTAATAAGAAAAGCCAATCAGAAGGTAAAGCCAACGCCCTCAGCTGATTTCCCAACCAAAGCAGGCCTAGATACCCTGAGACAATATGTGGTGATTTTGTTTTACATTTAAAAACACTTGCAAATGTGTCCGAGAGTACAGAAGTAGCGAAACGCAGCAGGAGGAGAGTCTAAATGTAAATGAAGAGATGCCCTTGTTGGGTTTAGGAATGAAATTCAATTGTTCCTGAAGTGCATCACTTTGACAGAAATGTTACACCTTTATTTATCAGACTTTGAAGCCCTCTGAAAATTTTACACAACGATATGTCATTGTACTTGATAATCAGTATTGATTTGTGCCATATATCTTTAAGAGCCATTAAAAGTATAATATTAAGTGTGTGCTTATTTTTAATAGTAATTTTGCTTAGATGCACACTCTGTGAATAAAGAATATTTTGCCTAGCCACAGTCTTACATAGCCTGAGGGAGCAATCCGTCTAAAGTAATGGTACACGCACGCGGCTGCATGCACGGATGCAAGTGTGAGCATGTATTACTGCAAAAAATGTATTATGGTTCAGAAGAACACTGTCAGTCCAATTTTTCCAACTCATTTCACTGAATTGTGCCACGGCGCTCAGAAAAATATGCCTACATGCTGATAAACGTTCAAATGTGTGTTTTTCCACATGAATAAAATATACTACATGAACACAACTCTGACAGCTTGTCACCTCTGCTATTATTTCTTCATGAGGAAATTATGTACATTCAAATCAAGCTCATTTAGAGCATCATGAAAAAGGATTTAAAGGATTCGAAACATTACAACCTAATGTTTATTATGTTTATTGTTATCTCAAGATGGTGTGAAAAAGAGGAGATTTTGGAGAGAAGGGAGGCTTTACTGCAGTTTTCCATTCAAAAACAGTGATAAATTCATCTTTAAACTGTGAATATACAGTTCCCTATTCAGTTCTGTTCAGCTGCAGCATATGAACTAATTATTGCAGCAGTGCAGAATGATACTGCAAGCATTACTGACATGACTGATGCTATGAGATTCATTGAATTCACCTGCATTCACCTTCTTTCAAACCTTGCAGGAGGTTTTGTTGAGCAATTTGTAAAAGTAGGACTACCAGGGAACTAATACTAGGTAACAGGCTTCTTAAAAAACTTCTTAAAACATATTTGCCAACTGGCAAATTAATCTGTGCAATAACGAGGAGCTGGGGTAAAACTCAAAATGAGCCAGCTTTGCCATGAAGACAGGTCTCTGTACTCCTCACGTTAGGATGGTTTTTGAGGGTTGAGTGCATTTAGATTCAATCACAGTGAAGGTTGTAATTATATGGTGCGAGCACAGGTTGACTCACTCTCAGATGGAGCTCCAGGAGGCCCCTTCAGCGCTCATGCACGGCGGGAGGTCTTGGATGACCAAAAGTCCATCCACTCAATGAGAAAGCTGACTCACAAGTATGAAAAGGAACCACGAGAAAGAAAGACAGCCTTACCTGAGAAACTCAGTGCAGTCACCTTTACAGATTGAGCAGACAACAGCTCATCTTTGTGTGTGTTCCCTTACTCCTGTGTGGGACGTGTCTACACAGGCCGCCCCTCTGCTAACTATTCCCTCACCTGAGCTCTGTGTGTGTGTGTGTGTGTGTGTGAGTGAGAGAGAGAGAGAGGTAAGGAGAGAGAGCACTTGTCCAAAGTAAGGGTGTGTCTGTATTTGCCTTGATCACTCAGAAAAACTGGTTCAACTGCTTCCGCGGCGAACGGAAAAGTTCAATCGTGTATTACTGTCTTTAAACCCAATGACTGCACGCCGCAAAAGCTACAATTTAATCCAAAATTGCATGTTGTACGATTGGGATAGAGCTGCGTTAGGCATTAGTATCAGAGTGTACACCTCGCACTTAAATGGGTTTGCGGTTTGTAACTATTTCAAGCCTTTCAGTGTGGAGGTGTCCGGACGTGTTTGCAAATGCTGCCATCTTCTGTTGGGACAAAAATACTGACTCTGTACTTTAGGTTTTGGCTGCACTCTTAGGAGTCTTTACATTATGAGAAGGGGTTCTTTATTCAAAAAACATTGTTGAGTAGAATCAGGCGAACTGAAAAAAAAACAACACTATGGTAGGGCTGCTCCAGGACTCCAGGTTTCATGGAAGATTCTGAGTAATATAAACAGATCCTCACTCTAAACTGTGTTGGTGAGGAAAGGGTTAGTTCAGACCAGTCAGAGCAATAATGATGCAGTAACACCCAGCTAAATCAGTCCAGAACTAATATAAACCTCAGACACCAATCAATTCCTTACTTTGACCTTAAAATGTATTAATTTAAGGCACAAGTGTGAAGCCCCTTAATCTTAAACATAAGGCATTAATTCAGGAGGTTCTAATATTTAAGGGGCAAATTTGAAAAAGTAAGGAAAGTTCGGTAGTTTTAACCCTTAATCGGCCTAAATTAAGGGGTTTGGTTTTGTAGTGTTTGGTTGTGGGTTGGTTGTGTGTGGGATAATCTCAAACACTGTTGTTTTGGAGCAGGTGTGTGCAGTGTAATATTAAACCCTGGGGCTGTGTCCGGTATAACAAAAACATTCGTTGTGTTGGGGCTGTGTATTTTATAATATAATAATGTTTGATATTTTGGGTATCAAATAACAATTTGAGTAGTATAATAACAATATATGTTGTCTTCATGCTGTGTGTAGTTTAATTTTAATAATAATAATTGTTGTTTTGGGGCTGTGTGCGCTTTAATGATAACACCTGTTGTTTTGTGTCTGACTGCGGTATAATAATAATAATATCCTGTTTTGATTCTTGTGTGAGGTATGATATAATATTTGATCTTTTTGGGGCTGTGTAGTATAATATTAATAATATTTTTTTGTTTTGGGGGCATGTACGGAATAATAATAATATCTGTTGTGTTGGGTCTGTATGTGGTATAACAACAACAACAACAACAACAACAACAACAACAACAACAATAATAATAATATCTGTTGTGTTGGGTCTGTATGTGGTATAACAACAACAACAATAATAATAATAATAATAATAATAATAATAATAATAATGATAATAACAATAATAATAATAATAACAATAATAATAATGATAAATAATGTTGTTGAACCCTGCTGGTTTGGATGCTGTGTTATAATATATGCTCTGTTGCGGTGTTTGGCCTGTCTGAGACATAACATCTGCTGAGTAGGGGCTGTGTGTGGTATAATATCTGCTGTGTGTGGTATAATATCTGCTGTGTAGGGGCTGTGTGTGGTATAATATCTGCTGTGTAGGGACTGTGTGTGGTATAATATCTGCTGTGTAGGGGCTGTGTGTGGTATAATATCTGCTGTGTAGGGGCTGTGTGTGGTATAATATCTGCGTGTTGGGGTGTTGGGGATGTGTACAGTATATTAATAATCATATCTGTTTTTTTGGGGCGGCGTGCTGTTTATTATAAACCCTGCTGGTTTGGGGTTGGCTGCGGTATAATAATAATGATAGTATGTGTTTTAGGAGCTGTGTGTGGTATGTCATTAATAATGTGTGTTGTGTTGGGGTGCTGGGGCTGTGTGCGGGTTCACTGTGCAGATGTGAGCCTGCAGCACCCAGAAGTGAACACTAGGCGACCCGGAAGGTCTGAACTGGCTCTGGAGGCAGGCTGGAGCAACATCTTAAGCTTTTTAATGAATTTGTAATAAATCATAGGAGGATAATTAAATAATAAAGGGAATAAAGCGGCTCCGGCGCGGCGGCTCGACGGCTCCGGGTATGTACCGTGCAGGGTCTGCGGTGTTTTCTGCTGGGTTCGGGCTTGTGTTGTTTAGCATGGGGGGCTACACGGCGAGGCGAGTGTGAAAAGTTGAAAAATAAAGACCCCCCGAGCTCGGTTCGGGTGGAGGTTCTGGAGGACCGAACCCGCGGGCCGTCCGGGAGGTCCATTACCGGCTGGAGGTACCCTAAGGCGGCTGGAGCACTGTCCGCGCGCCGCCGCCGCCGCCTCGCTCCGGTTCTTTTTTTCTCTCTACGGCGTGATTGTTGTAGGAAGTCTCGTGTTTTTTTTTCCTCTCTTTTTTTTCCCTCTCCGAGCCGGGCTATTCAAACCTGCAGATCTAAAGTAAACAACCATTCCTCCTCTTCATGCCTTTCTGGGGGTCTCCACCACCCCCCCAAACACACACAGCAACCCTGCAGCCCCCCACATCTCTTCTCTGAGCAAAAATTTGGGATCTGCAGAATATGGCGTCTTATAAAAAAATAAGACAGGCTGCCATTTTTGTTTTCCTTTTGTCTGATTTTTTTTTCTTATAATAAAACTGTCTGAGAATGTGGGAGAGGCTGCAGAGAGCGAGAGAGAGAAAGAAAGAAAGGGGGAAAGACAGAAAGAGAGGGAGGGAGAGAAAGAGAGAGAGAGAGACGGGACGAAAGAGAGAGAGAAAGATAGAAAGAGAGGGAGAAAAGAGAGAGGGGGACTGAGGGGATTTTCTCTTCGTGCACTCGGGTCTTTTTTTGTGAGTTGGTTTTGTTGCGAGAAAAGGAAAAGAAGTAGTGTTCGCACTGTTCGCTGGGAATGACTTCAAAGGATGGCATGAGATTAAAAGAAAAAAAGTTAAGTAGCACGAACTTTTTTATTTTCCCTTTCTCTCTTTATCTCGCCTTTCATCATTTAAAGATATTAAAGACACTAAAGGGGTGCTGGGGGTCTTTATTCAGGCAGTGCATCTTTTAAACAGTGTGTCGGAGTTTGGACCGAGCTCTTGGTCGTCCAGTACACACACACACACACACACACACACACACACACACACACA
>JBBPDB010000134.1:8876862-8907934 GCA_037974465.1 Brachypetersius altus
CCTATCCATCCAACTTTTACATCAGGTTCTGTGCATTATTAGAATAACCAGATTGTAATTTATCTTAGTTTTTTATTTGCATTCCTGTCAAATACTGCACAGATCTCTGTTATGTCACATTGCAATGCAGACCAGCTGTGAAATTAGAAATACATTGTGATTTTGTACTCCTTTGCAGTCATTTCTTTCAGTACACAAATAAGTATATAATATATATAGAATAATTAATATATATATAGTATAATAAACATATATATTAATAGATATAATATATTGTGCACTGAAAAAATGCAAAGGAGGATATGTGTGTATATATCATATAATTCAATGTTTATCTGCAGTTAGAACATTATCTGGACATTTTATGTGCACAAAAACGTAAGCAGAAATTGCGCAATAAAGAAGTAGATATGCATGATAATATCATCATGTCAGTGTCGGTAAATTAAGGTGATCGGCATCAAACAGACACTTGGATTGACTGAGTTTTTAGCTGATATTCAAATTCAGTGTTTAAGCTGCTTTGGTAATATGCAAGCACTTAAGTTTATCTATATACAGACCCATATATATATTACCAAAGAAGCTTTATATGTATATTGCGTGTCCGTATTGGCCCTCAGTTCTCATATCTTTGTGTGCCTATAAAAAAGCGAATTACATGAAGTGAAATCTCTACCACTTAATTGCACCACAATAGTGCAATAAATAAAAATGAATAAATAAGTGGTTAGGTTAAATAACACACCGTCATGCGGCCGCATGACAGTATATTTTTACTGCTCCCATTGTGGTCCACTGTAGCCTGGAATTTGATTCATGCCCTCTGTTACGTGCCCGGCTATTATGAAGGCAGGCCTCCATGCACCCATTCACGTTTCACTGACTGCTGGGGCTGTGGAACTGCTGGGCCTGTGGAAATCTTTCCACGCAGTGTGATTATTTTAGGAATATCGTTTTCCTGCATTTAGGTTTTTTTGTTGGTTTTTTCCCCTACAACACTACACCGTGCATGTTTTGGCAGCGCTAGTCGGGTTGCAGTGTGTTTGACTAAGGGTCTGCACAGAGCGGTTCATGTGCAAAGGCCAAGAATAATAAAGATGATATGTCCAGGCATACGAGCCCCAGACTTTGCCGAATATTTCCTTAATGATGGCGATGGGTGTCTGTTTCACTTCCCGGAGGAATCCGGGGGGAAGATTTTCTTCTGTACGCATGAGGTTGTGTTTTGTGACGACTTATGGTTTGCATGAATGTGTGCTGCTTTAAAAAGGCACATAGAAAGATCCCCCTGTGGGCTCTCTGTTTCTGGTGGTCTCAGAAGTACTGAAACATGCTTTCGGTTGTGTTCGGAGGGTCACGACTTGGGCCCGAAAGATTAGGAGGGGCTCTGTTTGTCCAGTCCGCCTTTATTTCAGTACACGATATGTTTAGCTGGGGAAAATGCAGCTAGTGAAACTGCATTAGTCGCCCTGTTATCACCAGATAAAGTGTCACACGTGGTTTTTTTCACCCAGAGCAGGAACCTCTGTAGAGCTGAGTGGGTCTGTTCTGCATTTTTATGTCATTTCCTTTTTGTTCACCCTTTTCACACTTATTCTCAGTGTGGCTCTAGTCGACCACGACTTTTGACTTTTTTTTCTAGTCACACCTCTTTTTGACTGCATTTGTGCTGTTTATACAAGCCTTTATTGTCGACGTGCTAAATTATATACGTTTTTCTTTTTGTAGGGGTGTAAAAATGCTTAGATACATTTTGGAATGTTAGAACAGGTCAAGTTATAAAATGATTCTCTCGATTTTGTGGCCGAAATTTCATCTATTCAGCGTGGTTTATTACTATTATCGTCTCAATATTATTACTGTGTAAAAAATTTTTAAAAAGCATTTGAACCTTATTGAATTATTTTATGTACTATTAAACCATAACTGAATGAAACTAGTTTCAAACTCCCTAAAGAGCAGAGGGTCTTTTGTTATCCTCCTACTTTTAACTTCCCATTAATACCAGTATAAATATGATACATTTTTATACTGGCATTAATCAGTACTCATTAAAACTTCTCTCCCTAATTTGGTACAAAAGATTATTTAATATTTCATTGACTTTATTGACAATGTAGCAATGTATCATTTGAAGATACCAGCTAATAGGGCTGCACAGTATATCGTCTGCTAATTATTTTCATAATATTGGTCTCTCAATTCGGACACCACAGAAGGCTACGATATGCAAATGAGCCTCTAACCAATCATAATTTAACAGAGTGTCCAATCACAGCTCCAGAGCTGAGTGCATGGGCCAAACTACCATAGTCATAATAAGGAGATATATTTAGATGTGTTGCTTTTGTGACATCACAAAAATAATAATTTGAAAACATTTATCTTATTTCCCATATATGGATAGTATTAAAGGTCCCATGGCATGAAAATGTCAGATTTTTTAACATTAATATGAGTTTCAACTTCTTCAGGTGCTTCACCATCTGGATCAGATTCTGTGTCAAACTGGAAAGCTTGAACGACTGCATGTCTACAAGCCATTGCAATACACTGCAAACATTAGCACATGGTACCATGGCCCCAAGTTGGCCCCTCCCCCACCCTCCACCTTGCCCCGCCTCTCTCCTCTTCATTATCATTTATAGGTACAGACACAGAAATGGCTCATCATATGGGAAATCTCATTGTGGTACCGACTGTAAGTGGCTGTAATTCTGCACCAAGGTTGAATTTCGGAATGAGACCTCAGATAGAGTATTAGGGGACCACTAATACCTATATAAAAGCATACAAACACAGCATGCCATGGGACCTTTAATAAAGGGTGTAAAAATACCATTGGAAACAATATTTTCAGCCCTTAAGCCTTTTTATTTGCAGAAAAGTCATGATATGGGCCCTTTAATATCTTGAAGGTCAATGCCAGAAGTAGCAGTCTAATTCCAATACTGACATTTTGTCCATATCATGCCACTCTACCAGTTGAATGTATTCATGCTGTATAAACACAGATAGCTTATCGATATTTCAGTATTGACTGAGTTCTTTTGTGTTTTTTCCAGCATGGCCGAGCCACGCTTCAATAACCCATACTTTTGGCCTCCACCTCCTGCGATGCCTGGCCAGGTACCATCTTCACTTTCTTCACTTCAGTTTTCAGAACAAAAATAGAGCAATGATCCAGAGCAAGGGCTGTCTTTTATCATGAATGGTGTAAAAGAACAGACAAAGAATGGTTATTCATTCCGAAAACAGATCTACTTTTTCTAATCAGACTCTAAGGAGAGGTAAAATAGACTTGCTTATGTGGTTTCTAACACTGTATGACAGTCAGAAACAGCTTAAGCAAGTCTGTCTAAAAAGAGCTCAATGTCATTGAAGTGTATGATGATCTAGGCATGCGTTTTGAATGCTGTGCTTTCTTTACTAGTTGCCTTTGGAGATAGGAGGACACATTTGGAAGAATAACTATATAGTAAAAGGACGCCTTGTTCCATAAAATCGTGCAAATTTGTTCTAGGATATGCTGAGGAATAGAATTACTACCTCAACAACAAAAACTGTTCTAGCTTTTTAAGATTGTAATTGCCTCAGTCACTCAGTGGAGGCTGCAGACATAAATCACAAGTCTAGTTATTGAAAAATTAACACACTGAATGTTTTTCCCATTATTTCCAGCTGGATAACCTTGTCCTAATCAACAAGATTAAAGAGCAGCTGATGGCAGAGAAGATCAGGCCTCCACATCTGCCACCCACTTCAGTCCCTTCGCAACAGCCCCTGCTGGTTCCCCCCACGCCTACAGAAGCTGGTCAGCACAGCATGCAAGTGGCCAAACTTCAGCAGATGCCTGGGCTCCATCCTCATAGCCCCACACAGCCTGACATCGCCCTGCATGCCCGGCCAGCCTCCAGCACTGTCGCAGGTACACATCCACACAGTAACTCAACACAAACTCCTCCAGCACTTGCAGACACTCATTTAACAACAGGAAAATGCATTTCCGCAAGGAGATGCAAAGTGTGGTTGTGTGGTTGCTATGAAGGAACTCAAACATTGGTTTAATGGGACAAAAAGGTTTTGTAAAAACAATTGCTTCCCATGCAGCCTCGAACTAGTGATGTTTTGGTTTATAAACGGGAAGAACAAAAGTATGATTGCTTCGGAGGAAGAGCTAGATTTGTTGTTTGTCTATATAATTGTAATGATGAAACTTCATATTGAATTACACTGGCATGTAATTAATGACATTTCTGTTTGATTTACATTCTCCATGACAGATTTTGAGTCGATACATCAGATTCGTTTAAATTTGACAAGGCAAAAATGGAAACAATGAAAAAAAACAGTAATTTTTCATCAGATTCTAATCATAAATCTTCTACTTTCAAACATAATCATGGGTTTACATTTTAAAAAATGATTTTAAATTGATCTTTAAAAGAAAACACTTATTTTACCATTGGGTTTCTCCCCAGGACGTATTCTTGGAGATGTAAACTTGAATCTGGATGATAAGACAGCCATTAAAGCTCGAGGACTGTGGGAGGACTGGCATTTACGGCAGATTATAGACCAGCCATCTAGAGCGAATCATCTGTCAGGTAACACCACTGTTATTAACACTGCTCTGGTTTTAAATATGCCAATATAGTCTCGAATGTTACCAGAAATAAAAGGTGTGATTTGATTTAATGGAAAGCGCTGTTTTGTTGCTTCTTGTTTTGTTGTTCCTGTTATTGTTGCATTACCTGATCACCGGTGTTAATAGTTTTCTTACCCCAGATGTATTCAGATGCTGTCCAGAACATTTGAATTATATAATTTAGTTTTGCACTGGAGCTGCAAGTCTGATGTATCTAACAAGTAAGGCAAGCAGTCAATACCCTTTTAGCATCCTGAAAACATGACTTGCTTATGGAGTTTCTGGCACTGTATGACATACTACTATCTATACAAATGATAATTATTTAGTCATACACCCTTAAAATGATTTTTTTGGAGAACCAAACTCACAGTTTTACGCGGAAATCCCCACAATAATGCGGAAACAGCAAATAGCCTTTTTTCTTTTTTGTGACAATAAATATATTTTTTTCTGGATGTTTTCATACAATGGGAACCGTTCACTTCGCTGTGGTGTCCCAATACTTTTGTCCCGTGACCTTCCGAGGTGCATATCTTGGTGCGAAAGCACTCAGATTCTTCACAGTTCGGTGGATCTCAAAGAGACCTTTCCAACAAGCTCCCATTTGTATTTTTAGCCCAAGTAGATTAGTGGTTATTCCACGAAAACCGTTCACCTCACTGCGGTGTCCCAATACTTTGTCCCGCGACCTTCCGAGTTGCATATCTCACTGGGGAATTTAAATTTAAATACGGGTTTACCTTTACATTTTCATTAAGGATAATGCATCAAACTGAGTTTAAATGACATTAAAGTGTTCTGGGAGCATATTTGGGGGCATCTAAAACACAACACGTATACACTATATGCGGGTGCTCTTGGAACAGATTATTGTATATGCACAAAATATTGGGGCACCCCTGTTTTCCAGGGTTTGGGGTAGGACCCTTACTTCCAGTGAAGGCTAATCTTAATGTTTCAGCAGACCAAGACATTATTTTGACAACGCTTCCAACTATTTGGACACAGTTTGGGGAAGGACCTTTTCTTTTCCAATGTGACAGTGCCTCAGTGCACAAAGAGAGCGCCATAAAGACATGACTGGATGAGTTTGGTGTCAAAGAATTTGACTGATCTACTCAGGGCTCTGACCTCAACCCCATCCAACACCTTTGGGATGAACTGGAATGGAGGTTGCGAGGCAGGCCTTCTCGTCCAGCATCAGTGCTTGATATCATCATAAATGCTCTACAGCTGGGGTCTCAAACTCGAATTGGGCCACTGATGACATTTTCAACTTATAGAAGGGCCACGCCAGCACTCAAGTAAACAACAAAAGTGTAATATTTCTGGACATTTATTTGAATTATTAATACTTCCTTCCATATTTAACAAATGCAAACAGCAGCAAATATGCATCATTAGATATATTTGTACTCAACATTTAGTGCGTTTTTTTCTTGTTTTGACACAAAATAAAAATGACCAACTTGGCAAAATATTGGACTGCAATGGGGAAAAAAGGAATCCCTGGGCACATATGTAACTACGCTTCTGCTCACACAGTCGAGATGCATTTGGCCTGATGGAGGTCACAGACAAAACAGCTTTCAGATGGTCATCGCTCGGCCTAGTCCAGTACTTGCATTTATTAAAGGTTATAGTAGAGAAAAGTTACTCACAAAAGGCAGATCACATGACTAAACATTTTTGATAGCTCTGGGAAGGATGAAGGCAAGTCTCTCATAAATTGTTCAGTCATGTCTGATTTTCCCTGTGCCTCTCTGAACTTAGCAGACTGTTGCATTGCAAGCCAATAAGTTCCATTTGCAGCACACCTGGGACATCAGTTGAGAAGGGGTCAGCAAAGAGCTGGAAAGTGCAATGGTTTGCTTAAAGCCAGCAAAATGTTCTTCAAACTCATGCAGCAGGTTATCAATAGCAGACACTCTCCTCACCACAGAATACTGTACCCTCCTCTACATGTGCAATGGCTGAGGTTTTTTGAAATGGCTGAGGTTTTTTCATAGCTTCAGTTTTAACCTGCCTAGACTTCAGGTTAAGGATGTTCAGCTCCTGTGTTACATCCACTAGGACCCATTTTGGATCATCAAATTCTGGAACATTCATTCTGCAATGTTTCATGAAGTTTTTCACCTCTGCTCTTAACTCAAAAAATCCCCTGCTGAGCCAGCACACCTCAGGGAAATGACATCACCATGTGCTGACTCAAATTCTTCTAAAAAGGATCAGAACTGGCGGTGCTGTAAACTCCTGGACCTAATGTAATTTATACATTATTGTATTTGTATTTTTGTAGTTTGTATTTTAGATGTTTGCTGCACAGTGCCTGGTGCATGGTGTATGATACAGTACAAAATAATCACTGGATGTAGATTTTCCTCCTCCAATGTCCTTTGTACCAGCGCTACCAGTCCATGACAACCAAGTGCGCTGCTGCAACACAGCTGCTGAAATATGTCTATGATTGTGGTGCACCCATGCATTTGACACACATCGAGTAACTCTTCTGTAACCTCAAACTGATCATTGGTACCCCTCATAGTGCTGGGTACTGTCCGTGCTGTCATCAAGTGCCCCTGAGTATCCAGTGAACGTTTGCGCTTGGTCACATAACTGCTCCGTCACTGCGTTTGCAGAAAGTGCGACAACCTCTTCTTCTCTGGACAAAAGATGTCTGCAACTTGCAACATGCTTTTTTTTCCCCCGAAACGGTCCTTCACTAAAAGGCTTTCCTGATTTGCCAATTAACTTGTAACTGTGCACCGTGTAACTAGCTTCAGTGGCAGCACCAGCATTCTTCTTGGCCTTGTGGAAACAACTTTGTTGAGAAGTTGGTCTTCGGTGTAGCTGTGTCGCTCTTATAGTCCTCTCATCTTGTTTGTACTTATTATACTGCTCTCCGTGTTTAGTCGAGTAATGGCGCTTCAGATTGTATTCCTTTAAAACCAC
Organism: Brachypetersius altus; assembly: GCA_037974465.1. Lineage (NCBI taxonomy): Eukaryota > Metazoa > Chordata > Actinopteri > Characiformes > Alestidae > Brachypetersius > Brachypetersius altus. The sequence goes on from JBBPDB010000134.1 coordinate 8,884,469, forward strand.
AACTTTTTCCTTGCAAATTAGACACATAGCACATCCATTAAATTCCACAAAAATGTCCATCATTCTTGAAATATTCTGTGTTCAGTGTCCCCTTTTCTTTTCATCCTGGAAAGTAACATTTGTATTCGCTGTAAAACATCTTTTTGCAAAATATGTGCGTGTAGGTGTCGGGTCATAGACAGTAACGGTCGGGGTTCAGGTAATGCTGATTGGCTGAAACCTGACTCCTGCGTGCATGTGCACATGACCCATGACCTTTTTTTTTTTTTACTTTTTCCATTTTAAAATAAATATAATGGGTTTTTATAATACATGTACATGAATGGTAGCTTAAGTTGATGACTAGAAATATTTTTAAGTAGAACAAAAAAATCAGTGTTTGAAATGTGATGGATGGCCGGATGGAGGATGGTGGGTGTGGCCTGCAGGCTGGGAGTTTGAGACCCATGCTCTATAGAATGAATGGACACATATTCTCACAGAAACTCCAAAATCTTGTGAAAAAAACTTCCAAGAAGAGTGGAAGCTGTTAAAGCTGCAAAAGGGGACCGACTCCATATTAAAGTCTGGATTTGAATGCAGTGTGATTGAAGTGCCTATTGGTGTAATGGTCAGGTGTCTCAATACTTTTGTCCATGTTGTGTACCTTGCCTGGGGAAAATTTTATAAAACTGATTTTCTCTTGACTGTCATATTATTGACACATACTCTTCTGTAACTTCTTTCTCTATGATGTTTAGGTATTGCACTGTCATCCCGTACCATAAACAGTAACACATCAGAGGCCATCACCCCTGCCACCCCCACATCCAGTAGCAGCCAGACACGCCAGGGTGTGCTTCCTTCCACAAACCTCGTCTCAGGACTGGCCAGTGGCCCGGGGATGGAGGCCATTAAAACCAGTTGTGGACTCGTTGGACTGCTGGGACCCGCCCCCAAAACTGTGGGACGGGGCCGCAAAAAGATCAAGGCAGAAAACACCTCTGGTCCTCTGTTAGTTGTACCCTATCCCATTCTGGCCTCAGGAGCTGACCAGTCATCCGTAACAATCACTGCCAAAGAGGGCAAAACATACAGGTAGGATACTGATTCATAGAAGCTGTGTGGAGCAAAGGAATTTTAAAATCTAAATCTCAGAAGTTTCTGCTTTTCTTTGTACTGGATAAAATTTGGGCACCATTTTGAAGAATGCTTGGGATTATTATCCTGTTGAAGATTCAAATTGTGCCCAGTGATCAGGGTTGAGGGGTAATTGTGTAAATGTGCTCTTCAGCTAGCTATCCCTTTAAGCTTTGTGCCTATAACTGTCTATTTTCTTTTCCATAGGTGTAAAGTGTGCCCGCTTACATTCTTCTCGAAGTCAGACATGCAAATTCACTCTAAATCACACACAGAGGCCAAGCCACACAAGTGTCCACACTGCACAAAGTCCTTCGCCAACGCCTCCTACCTGGCCCAGCATTTACGCATTCACCTCGGGGTGAAGCCGTACCATTGCTCCTACTGTGAAAAATCCTTCCGCCAACTCTCACACCTACAGCAACACACTAGGTAAAAAAAAAAAACACATATCTTTTAGAAACCAGCCGACCAGCTGAGAATTGTTTGAACAGTACTGGTGCTCCTACGGTCCTGAGTTTTCAAGGCAGTCTAATCTTGCCAGCAACTCCTCTGGTTTGAACTAAAAGCTGAATGATTGAGCTGAACTTGACTAAAACTGAGCTAAACCTGACTATGACTGAGCTGAACCTGACTAAAACTGAGCTAAACCTGACTAAAACTGAGCTAAACCTGACTAAAACTGAGCTGAACCTGACTAAAACGGAGCTGAACCTGGCTATGACTGAGCTGAACCTGGCTATTACTGAGCTAAACCTGGCTATTACTGAGTTAAACCTGACTAAAACTGAGCTATGACTGAGCTGAACCTGGCTATGACTGAGCTGAACCTGACTATGACTGAGCTGAACCTGACTATGACTGAGCTAAACCTGGCTATGACTGAGCTAAACCTGGCTATGACTGAGCTAAACCTGGCTATGACTGAGCTAAACCTGACTATGACTGAGCTAAACCTGGCTTTGACTGAGCTAAACCTGGCTATGACTGAGCTAAACCTGGCTATGACTGAGCTAAACCTGACTAAATCCAGCTATAACTGCACTATTCATATACTGTTGCTGCCTACTGGTGTACATTAAACTGCGTTAATTAAATTTTTTAATCGTTGGTTTTCATGTGGATCAGGCGTCCCATTACTTTGGACAAACATAATGTAACATGGATGTGCAGTCATAGCCAGAATATATGTTTATGCGTAAAGCTGCAGGCTGCCCGCATTCACCAGCACAAAAACGCAACAAACATGTTTAAAAAAATCCTGCATTTATGCGTGATTAAATAATTGTCGGCCTTAAGTAAATAATGCGTTAACGCGATAATAATGTGCCCAGCCCTAATATACACTAGCAGTCAAAATTTGGACACACCCTTTCCTTTGTTTTTTTTATTGGCTACATTGTAGGTTAATATTGAAAACATCACCTATTGCTCTGATGACAGCTTTGCACACTATTGCCATTTTTTCAATCAGATTCATGTGGAATCGACCTGGAATGGTATTTTATTAACAGGAGTTCTTCGTGAAGAGTTCATTAGTGTAATTTCTTGCCTTCTTAATGTGTTTGGGATCATCAATTCTATTCCATTACGGATCTAGTACACATTATGGCGCGAACTGAACTAAGTAAATTAAAACAACAATCCATATTATTTAATAATAATAATGCTTATTACAAAACATATTGGTTTTTTTTTTGTTTACGGCATAATTCCACATGTTCCTTCATCATTTTGTTTGTTTTCAATATTAATCTACAAAGTAGAAAATAATAAAAGTCAAATAACTGAATGAGAAAGTGTGTCCAAACTTTTGACTGTATATATAATTGATCTTTTGTATAGTGTAGAATTGAGTGTAGTTATGGCTTATGCTGCTTCTACTTTCTTCTTTTTTCCACTTTGCTTTTGTAATAGTGTAAACTTCTCACCCATGGGACTAAAAATAGTTAATTATAATAATAATACATATAATTATAATTCAGAAGTAAAATTTGAAATCTATTAAACCTTTTTTTTCTCCTTGTGCAGAATTCATACAGGTGATAGGCCTTATAAGTGTATCCAGCCAGGCTGTGATAAAGCCTTTACACAACTCTCCAATCTGCAGGTAAGGCCAGCAAACTAGTTGTCACTGAGCTGTGGATTGTTAAGCCCAACAACTGGACAGTGTTTCTACATTTAAATCTGAGTTATTTTTGAATATTATGTAGCTTATTTTAAGTGGTCCACACTTTAGTTCCTCACTCTCTAAACTACATAACATACGTATTAGTTTGTTAGAAGCTACATATAGTCGTGTAGTAGTTACAGTAATGAATGGAGATTAGGCCTTACTAAATAATAGTAAGTTTAGTTTTTTAAATCAGAAACCACAACACACTTTTCTAAACCAGTTTTTCATGCTGTTTTCAGATCTTTGAAAATATTGAAACAGTATCTTGATACTTGATAATTTAAAGTGTGAAGTCAGGCCCTACTGTGGCATAGATATAATGATCAGTGTCAGTCAGCTACCACTGTTTCTTCAGAAACGCTTAGCATATGATTATTATGCTATCATGCAATATAGAACTAGCTTCATCACAAAAACTATATGTGTGGGAAAAACTAAACACAGATGTGAAATCAGCATGAAAACACTACAGAACACACAGAAACTTATCTCTGATGATTTTGAACTGTTGTCCTGTGTAATCATACAGTTGAAAGGTTTCATTGATTTATTTATTTATTTATTAATTGTGTATCAATAAGCCTCTGTGGTTCTTGCCTTGCAGTCTCACCAGAGATCTCACAATAAAGACAAGCCATACAAGTGTTCCCACTGCTACCGCGCGTACTCAGACTCAGCGTCTTTACAGATCCACTTAGCTGCTCATGCCATCAAAAACGCAAAGGCCTACTGCTGCAGCATGTGTGGCAGGGCGTACACTTCAGTAAGTCCCTCCAGGCTTTTTTACCTTCACATAATACTGCTTTCAGTCGGGGCCTTATGGCCCTGTAGTCATGTTATCTACATAATGTTAGCCGTTATACATAAAGGAATAATTCAGCTCAAATGCTAACATATTTTGCTCCTGCTCATTAACCTAGCCAAGATTTGGGCTTCGTGTTTGTAAAGTGGCCCTTGTAGTCACACGTAAACTCACCACACCACACAATGTGAAGAGTGTGAAATTCTTTTTCTGCATTTAACTCATTCACCAAGTGAAGCTGTGGGCACCCACTAACCACCAACAGTACCTTGCTCAAGGGTATCTCAGTTGCACCACTAGCAGTTCTGGAATTCAAATCGACAGTCTTGTGATCGCAAGGGCAATTCTCTAACCACTAGGTCACCAGCTTTTTAGTTTCTTAAGTTTTGTGCCAGAAATAAAAGTCCCATACAGCTAACAAGTAATGTAGACATAAATCTTAATAGTCAGTGCAGTTTTTCTGTGCTCAATTGAGCAAACAGCATACTCAAATACTCAGCCTCAAACCATCCTGAGATACTCAGCCTCAAACCATGCTGAGATACTCAGCCTCAAACCATGCTGAGATGTTAAGTGATGTCAGACAGACCTGCTTATGTGGTAACAGTCACACATGACACTGGTATCTATAAAAATGGACGGAAGTGCAGATACGATACTGTGCAAAAGTCCTATTCCCCTGTGCAAACGGTTTAAAGGCATTTATCTGAACAGTGAGGGACTTTCTGCCAGCACATACAAGAAAATGCAAACAAACACATAGACATATATAAAATCAGTATTTATGGTATTATTTGTAGATATTCTAATATTAGCTTTGTAGGGGACTTTCTACCAGCTTGGATTTGTGAAATTCTATCAGCAACTCCTGATTTAATCTAATGTAGTATCGACTGAGCTGGACCAGGTATTTGAGGCATTTGATGAGAAATATAGTGTAATACTGGGCTTCCATGAAGAGACATCTGGGAATGATTAAGCAAACATTAAAGGTTGGTTTCCTGGACAGATCTTAAGCCTAGTCCTGGATTATGTAGTGCTCTGAATATAGATTTTCCATTGAAAAGGAAAGGGTAGTCCAAGACTAGGCTTAATCCCTGCCTGGGAAACCGACCCATAGAGATATATCTACATCTCTATTACTGTATTACTATTATTCCTATATGTTGTAATATTAGCTTTTAAGACATATAACGCTCAGCTAAAACATGTCTTGGTTATTTACTAATGAGCCAGATCAAAAATACATGAGCAATATCACTATTACTTACATACATACTTATAAACTACTGTGCAAAACAAAATGCAAAAACGTACTCCTAACTACCATCTGTGTCATTAGATTTCACTTAATTTTGTTCCTTATCTATAGTTTTTAAACCCAGCTTTTGTGTATGTTTATTTAGACTTATTTAGACGTTATATTTTTGATTGTTCTTGTTTCTGTGTTTCCATGTGTCTTAAGCACTTTCCTCCGGGATCAATAAAGTTTTCTGATTCTGCATTTTTGTACATTTGAGGTACTCTTGACATCTTGGGGCAGCTGGTGGCCTAGTGGTTAGGGCATTCGCCCTGCAATCAGAAAGTCCGGGTTCGATTCCCAAGACTGCTAGGCACCGCTGAGGTACCCTGAGCAAGGTACCGTCCCACACACTGCTCCCCGGGCACTGTGTTCGTAGCTGCCCCCTGCTTCACTTGGTGAATGGGTTAAATGCAGTGGTGTGATCATGTATGACAAATGGTCACTTTCACTATTTCATTATAAAATCCTCATTCTCACTCACAGAACCCTATATTTTCAGGCTCCTCAATACATTTTGGACCTGCAGCATTACACCACTAGTCAAGCCCTGAGATCCACCCTCAAAGCCTTCTTTCTGGGCTTCATCCCATGCTGAACAGGCTGAAGATGCTCAGGGATTACATTTTATTCCTCCGGCAGCACTGAGATTGGGAGCAATGGGTCAAACACCATAAAGCCCAGCTTAAGACTAATCTTTTTAGACAAACCTTTGTGTAACTTCTGTTTGTGTGTCTTTCCTTTTTGTTTATATTTTGCACATTATAACTTCTGTGGAATTGTATTGTTCAGTGCTTTGTGAAGTATGTCTGCAGAAAACACTTACAGAAACAGTTTTGGTAGGAACATCAACAGCTTATTTAATCAGTTCGGGACTGTAATTATACATTTACAGTCATTACTTGCCATGTTGTCTGCCTTTTTGCTTACCACTTTTCAGATATTTCTCAATATTAATTTTCTAGATTTTTTCCAGCTTTCTCAATAACTCTGAAATAATTTAATGCTCGGTTCATTTTTATGCTTAAATGTTAAAAGAAGATCATTTTAAAAAGCATATATAAGAGCTGGATGTCAGTAGTGGTGGAGGGGGAGGAAGGGGGGCATAGTGAAGCAGTAAACAGTGTTTTGATGCCAGTGATCACACACATGCACTCGGCAGGAGCCGCTGGATCCACAAGACGGTTTGCTGTGAAGTGAACAGAAGGACGGCGGAAAAGAAGCTTTATCATTTTAGACCACCCACTAATAACAGTATATCACATAACAGCATTTCACTCAAAAACAGAGAAGAGCAGTAGCTACACAAACTCATTTCCATTCACGTAAATAAAAATTTGATGCATTTTCAAATGATGCTTTTGCTTCTCTTCAGGTTTCTTAGTAAAGGTCACCTGATTTTTCCTCAGCATGTGATTTAGCCAGTAGCATTCAGCTCATAATAGCTTTTTCTGGGTGTAATTCAATTCTGTTGTGTTTTTGTAATCTGTTCTCCTAGCCTTTATATGAAATAAGAGAGTACATATATATGTACATATGCTGATGTTCAAAAGTTTGCAGTTACTTGTTATTTTCATAGAATAGTGAAAGCCCCTCCCATCTGGCCTTGTGGGGTCAAGTCCAGCACTGATTTTTTTTTTTTTTTACAAATTTCAGACTCGTGGAACTAATTAAGTGTTATCTCAATGAATGTTCTTTAATTCAACACTCATATACAGTGGAAATGCTATAACTTAAACATAAGCTGAAATTTTAAGATGTTTATTTTATATTTCTAAAGCTTTCTGAGAGCATTAACAACATTAACAACAAACTGTATGCACTGAAATAAAAAAACAGCACCTTTTCTAATGTGGGAAAAGTTGGATATTAATTTGGTTACAACTGTATTTTAGCTGTTCGTTTAAAATGTTAATTTTCGTTTTTATGTGTCGATAGCTACCTTGATTACCTTGCCACCAACTGAAGCTCTGTTCATCATTCTGGAATCAATTTTTTTTTCATATTCATCATCTATAAAATTGCAGAGCATTAGCATCATAATAGAATCCTTTTCCAAATTTCTCCCACAAATGATTTAGAATAGTGATAATACACCTTGAACACTTCTATGTTAAGTGATCTTGGATATGAAAATATTGCTGTATAAATGAAAACCAAAAAGGGAGCAAATACAGTTATGTAGCTTATTGTTATTATTTTTATTATTACATTACAATAGTAGATAAATTAGCAGCATTAGCAGTCTGCGATTAATCACGTAAATGTCTAAATATTCTTAAATATACCAGCAAAATGAGCAACTATTGCATTTTACTATGCATTTAACAAAGTCTGACATCTTCAACATCGCTCCACAGATAGTGATACTGATATCTGTTAAAATCTACAGAGCTTGTCATAATGATCCTGTGTCCTCCAATGTCCCTCAGTGGAACTATGAGGTTAAATAGAGTGAGAAAATGGACAAACAAACTGTTGTGTTGGCCTGTGGGGCCTCACAAATCCGGCACCAAAAACAGACAAGTGCTAAATGGTGTGAATAATGCATGATCCTCAGGCAACAGGCAGCAGAGCTCATAAGATTAGAACTGTTCCCCAGCTGGTTCTGTTTCTATAGAAATACACTGTTTCTTAGATATTATTCCTCAGTTCCCATCATCTAAAGAGTTTTGGGTTAAGAACAACCTGAGCCCCAAAACTGGGTCGTTATTGGACAGGACACATTCTGTGTCAGTCTAAGCCAGCAAGATGGGTTGGTTATTTAATTGAGTAAGCTGAGGAAAACCATTCAACATGTGATTGCAGAGTGTAGATTTTGCAGATATTATGTATTTTGTCGTGTTTTGATGCTTGGATGTTGAAGATAATGACTGTGGAAGTGAAGTGATGTATTTTGAGCGAATCGGCATTAGAGCCGAGAGAGAAGTTCTGATGTACGGTTCTGATGAACTCCAGCGAACTGCGATGGATTTAACTCTCTTCAAAAGCATGTTCAGAAACCTAGTGCAATCTGAGATGAAATCTCTTGGAAGACATCTCCATCAGTCAGTCTCTTGATCATCAAAGTCCAGATTGATGCAATACATGTGACAGCCGATGCTTCTGGAAATACCTACAGCAAATATATGGGTTTCTGCAGCCACGCAACAGTCACTTTCTCATTTATCGTCTACTCTGAAAGACGTTCTCTTCCGAAGGGAACTTCTGGAACTTTGTTCATGGTGTTTTACTCAAGCAGTCATCATGGCCTTAATAATTTATCCTTCTGTAATAATTACAGTGTTGGAGGCAGTCAACCCGAGCAACATAACTTTATGTTCTGCATCATAAAACAAAGCTAATCTTCCTGCAGAAGCCCATTATTGGGCATGAAAGCTCGAGGCATTTCAGGCTGATAATTGCATTTGCTGCAGCAGCATGGTAAAGGCCACTAGTCTATTAGGTGTGAGGAACAGATGCCTGTTCCAATGTGTGGAGATGTGGTGGAATTAGTTTTCTCCCCTGTGGCCACAATTTGTCAGACTCGCATCTAGATTTTGCATAAGGAGCAGGGCTGTGAGAGAGCTCACTCCGCTCAGCGCACTGCACACACTCCTCGAAAGAATGACAGTAAAAAACTGATAATGGAAGTTCGAGGAAGAGTTTTCAAAGTGCTCTTTTTACTTCTCTCCCACTCTATATTTGACTCCTTTTGAAAAAAAGCAGTCCTGAGAAAACTGTGGGCAGCATTCACTTTCTGGCCGATTCATTAGTTACACTTACACACCTGCACTCACTATCCATTTAGTCAGCTCTGCTGACCATATTGCTGCGCTTTCTAGTTTACAATTACAATCTGTTTCTCCGTATCATTTGTCAGCCTAGTTTATGGTGTTTAACGTTGATCAGAGCCAGGTGGCGTAGTCTTAGCAAAAACTGTATACTATTAATATAAAGTGTGTGTGTGTGTGTCTGTATGTCTATCTATTTATCTATAATATACATGTGTGTATATATACATATTGGGGTGTCATGCGATACAATTCTCTCATTAATTAATCTAAACTAATCACACACATTTTGCTGTAAAAGTATTTAAAAAGTTAAATCAATTTTGGCATACGAGTGAATGAATGATCAACAGTACAGACTTCCATGTCTCTTTAATTTAATAAATTTTTCTGCAATGTTCATGTGCAGTAATGGTCACAGCAATAAAAAATATGGGCTATGGGACGCTGTTTTGGGATTTGGAATGGTGGGTGAGGGGGTGATAGCTGTAGCATAGGATTTTCCTGTGGAGGGAAAACTATGGGGGGCCGTTTAGTAAATATTTCAGATTTTTGTTCCACAAACGCATTTGAAAGACACACACATTCATATATGAAACTGTCAAGCATACATCCATACTACTGAAAACACATACACATACAGATGAAAAGGACTCTCACACACATACTGTATGAAATGCTCATACAGATACAGCTGAAATTGATTCACGCACATATGAAATGCTTATGTGATGCATGTGAAATAGATTATCATATAACAAAAAATAAATTCATATAGCATAGTGATGTTGGTGTGCATGAAAACATTTCAGTATATCCAGAAGGTGTCTCAAATCTACATCACTCAGCTTGAAAGACAAGGCGGGCTTAGCCCCCAGGTTTGTAGGAAGGAATTAGCCTGTATAGAGGGCTGAAAACTTTTCACCAAACCTTTCCTTTCACTTAAGGAAACAAGTAAAGTTAAGCAGTGAACAGTTATGGACACTCATAGTTTTGTTCTGTTGAACTAAGTACAAATGACGCTACCAAAGAAATATTACTAAACGGGCTCCGGTTGCTACTCACTAACAAGCAGCGCCATGTAGCTTCTCCTGGGTCCTAATGCCCGCCTGCTGCCTACAGCAGCTTTAACAGCCAAACCTCATTTTAATTCAATAATGAGAGCTAGGCTTATTATTTTTAATTTTAATAGTGTTGTTTCTATTTGTAAAGTGCGTATCTGCGCTCAGTGATATCATGTATGAAATGTTCGGATATATAATTTTAAAATAGTATAATAATTACTATATTTTAGGCGGGTTTGGGATCATTTTGGCGGGCTTCAGAATCCCCAAAATAGACCTAACAACGTCCATGACAGGGACCATGTAATGACTGAGGCTGTTGGTTTGTTGCTGAGGGCGACAGTGGTTAGACAATACTCCTCATAAAATGAAGATTATTGTCTAACTACTGTCACCCTTGAAATATAAGGGTTTCAAAATATAAGGGTTTTTAAAAATGCTTATATTTTTTAAGTAGTGTTTGTTCTGTGCCATTGGTTTCCAGTGCTTGAGTCCATTCTGTATCTTGTACACCTACTGCAACCCAGCAAAGACCTGCTAATGAGTTGAATCAGGTGTGTTGGGGGTTTGGAAAATGCTAAAATGTAAGGTAAAGCAACATTTGGCTGGCACCCTTGTACAGAGGCAGTCCCACTACAACTGGGGGTTAAGTGTCTTAGTCAAGGACACAGTGGTAGAATGTGGGGGTTTGAACCAATGATTTTTTTTTTTTTACGGTCATCAGGTTCACAGGCAAGTGCTTTACCCCCTAGGCTACTACCACCCTGGGCAGACAGGGAGTGTCTCCATGACCAGGATAGGAAAATCCTGTTTTATGGCATCTCACAAAAGAACCCTTTCAAGCATGTTTTTGTTTTAAATAGTGTATATTACACAAAAAAGCATGAGCTCCTCATTTTGAGTTCTGTTTCTTCTTAACGTGTATTCTGTACTCCAGGGATGTTTTTTTTTCCTTCCTCAGATTGCTGACTGGGAATTTTAGTATGAGAACTTTGTGCTATTATTCAAAGTGGCAGAGATACACAGGGGTGTAAAAAACAAAGGGAATCTGTACTTTAATGAATTTCGCCAAGTTACAAGTGAATATCTGGATTCATGATACGCTTAAATGAAGGTCAAAAATGTATCTACACAAAGAAAAAGTAATCAAGCATGTAAAATGTGTAAATCAAGTATATAAACAAATGAACAAGTCTGATTTTTTAAATGTAACTTAAATGCCAATTCAAGAATGTAGCTTTAATGCTGAGTTTGCCTAGCTAAAACTTCATAAAATTCAAACACTTTTAAACACCAATTGTGCCCCTGTGATAAGACAAGGACTGGTCCTGATAAGAACATGAAGCAGTAGAACTCTCAGGAGTGTCACTTTACACTGAAATGATTTTTGACTGACTGTATTTTATTGAACTGGTTTTAATTAAAACCTGCACTTTACCTTAGGCTATCTGACTAACAAAATAGAAAAAAAAGGCATTTTAGAGGTTTGAACAAATACATATATAGTTTCAGAACTTACCAGAAATATCTTGTGTTTCATAAATATCCCACATCTTTCAAGATTATATACTTGAATTTACACACTTAATGGCCCCAGTTCATAAATCCCACAGAGAATGTGCTTTTCATGCGAACGACCTTTTGTGCTCAGTAGACACATCTATCAGTTGAATCTATATACTGGAAAATCAATCATGCCTTGGAACCAGTGCTGCAGTAGCAGGTAAGCCAGCTGTCATAGAATCCCCCATTTTATTTGTGGTACAGTGGGTAGAGCTGTGGAAAAAACAGCAATAATTACTTGTGGCCAGGCAGCCCAGGGTCTTATCGATGTGGAGTTTGCATGTTCTCACTGTGTGTGGGGGAGTGGGTTCCTTCGGGATCCCCACTTTCAGGTAAGACATTACCTGAAGAGGCTAAATTACTCCTAGGAATAAATCTGTGTGCTTGATTAATAAAAGAGGAACACTAGTTTATACAGTAGATGTTTACTGCACATTATTATATATTCAAGATATTTGTTATTCAGGTGAACAGCAGCATTATTTTCATTATTTCATTCATTAACTGGATGGATGTTTATATATTCATGGAGTTACTAGTAAAAATCCAGCGTTAAGTGTGCTGCAAGATGCTTATTATTAGTGCTGTAGGTGTGAGCATTTATTCCATTTTTAGCAGTATATTGAGAGCTCTGGGGAATCAGCTGTGTTTTGTTTCGCCACAGGTTGAGCACACATGAGAAACGGTAGCCTTGAGGCGGGTTATGCAGCAATAAAAGAGACAACCACTGCTTTTGTTTATGTTTACATTTATCTTTTGGCTGGCTGTGCAAACATTTGGCACAATACCACTACCAGCATTCTGCCAGGCAGGAAGACTCACAGTTGGGAGGAGATGTGTGTTGCTACAGAGAGCTGAACTGAACGTTTCTTTTATTTCTGTTATTTATTAGAATGGGTAGCAGGTATTCACACAAAGCAGTTTTACAATGACTCTGGTCTAGACCAATAAGAAGCAAGCTGAGGGTGACAGTGGTCAGAAATATACCCTATATACTCCCTGTGTGTGTGTGTGTGTGTGTGTGTGTGTGTGTGTGTGTGTGTGTTTATATATATATACATATATATACATTTGTTGGGCTCTCAACCATCATATTTATGTACAATTTATTGAAAGTCTGATTAGTTTCTGCTCAGATGATCTGCTAAGCACTTAAAATTTGTCCAGAAGGAGAGAGAGGAAGAATAAGCTGAATTTGCCATATTACCAAAAAATGAAGAAGTGGAAATTTTAGTATGACTAGGAACCTCCTAGGAACTCCCCCTCAGGCCAATTGGAATGATAAATTCAGGGTGAAACTGGTCAAGAGGCCTGTGGCAAATTTGCCATTTTAGCAACAGTCACCATCCAATTTGACTATCCTGGCAGTGCCGGCGCAGGCATTTGGGCCGGCGCAGAAGCTGGCCCCGACCCCTTCGAACGATATCAGATGGGGTGTCAGCACCGACCACCACACCATTTTTTTCTGAACTGGTGCTATCATATTTTCATATGTTATTTACATTTACGGCATTTAGCAGACACTATCCAACACAGTCTCCCTAGAGCAACCTGGGGTCTTGCTCAGGTGTGCCCATGAGCTCTTGCTCCAGAGGCAAGTATCCTAACCACTAGACCACCACCACCCCCACACCACTAGACCACCACCACCCCCACATTATAAGTTGCAATGAAAACAAAACATAAGAGTGACATGCAAAGGTTTCTACCCATCATTAGCTCAGGCTACAAGGTATCAACCCATTATCAAGCCACGTTCCCCCAATTCATCCTCTCTGATGGACAGAATTAATTGTAGAGAATCTGCAGTAATTTGCAGTAGATTTATGATTATAGCTCTGCACCAGCTAATTCAACTGATGGGTTCTCATCAGCTTTTGGATGTCAATGAGACACGTCCATTTTGTGCACATCAGGCTTGAAAACCCAGCAAGGTCACGTCAAAATGGCTTTTACATGCAACACTGATTAACCCATTGTGCTACAGAAGGTTACCGTGTCGCTTCGCTAGCCATTTGTAAAAGTCACTGCGCAAAACACTTGTAAGAAGCAAGTAGGTGATGTGCGTGTCATTATTTACAATGATTAAGTAATTTATTTTATATGGTTCTTGTCACATATACACACACCCACACACTTGTTCACAATTCATTAGAAAAGCCTTGAGAGAGATTCAGAGAATGTGAAAGGAGGTCTGAATTATCACGCTCCTTCCAAGGACAGCAGCACAAGATGCACAGCTAAACTGCTTATTGCAGGCTTCAGAGGCACGACTAACTCGGTGTACTGAGACTTCAAACCTCAGTGGCTTGATTTGGACACAGTGGAAACATTTAGACTGGCAGAATGGCTATGAATCTCTCATTAAGGGATATAAATAACGAACAACTTCATTAACATGGGCTCGGGACTTCCCTGAATAAATAAACCACTGCGCATTGGGAGCACACTTCAGTTTGAGTGGAGTGCAAATGCTGGCGGAAGGTCTTTCAACGAAGCCAACGTGACAAATGCGTCCCAGCCAAAATTCACCATGTCTGCCCAGGAACGCTAACTGTGTTTGTGAATGCCTCTCAAGTAAATGCCAAAATTGGTTTTTGCAAATCCGATAACAGCTCTGGCATGGCGAGCCGTTTCCAGTCTCTCCCCACCTTTTCCCTACCAGCTGTCAGAAGCATCCCTGCATGCTTAAGCTCCCTCAGTCGTGAAGGGACACTTTGGAATAAGCAAAGTGTTCGAGGAGGGGTTTGTGCGGCGAGCGCTCAGCTGTCAGGGTGCAAGGGTCTGTGAGGGGTGCGGGGGTGTGTGGGGGGGAGTGCAGGGTGGGGGCGGGAGCTAGGGGCTCTGGATGAAATGCTTTGCTTTACGGATTGCATTCCTCTCCACTGGGCCTGGAATTGCTCATCCTCCTTCTGTCACTCTGTGTCCAACGGCCCTGCCAAGCAGAGTGACGTCTCCCATACACAAACAAGTGAAGGATGAAGCTACTAATCAGCAGATGGGAGCAGCGGCGGGCTGAAGAAAGGGGGGAAATACGGCCATTGCGGATATGCCCACGCTTTGCACTGGTGGCTGTCACTGGCTTGCACTAATGAAGCGTGTAAGAGGGGACAAGTGCTTTGAATGCACATTCTTCCTTCAGAAAACCTACAGAGCAGAGTGTTCATTCACTTACTGTTCCCACAGAACTGAAGTCTTTCGCGATAGTTTCAGACACGGACAGGGTGCACTTGTCCACTTGTGTATGAGCCTATTTTATGCTCAGTGTACTTGGAAAAATGTCAGTCCTGCATATGTAGAATATGGATAGGGATACTGGTAGTGTGACTGATGTTACAACTGATTTGGTCAGTTTTACTCAGAAATGTTTCTGCCTCTTAAAATCCAGCATAAATTAGAAGTCCTCACTAGTGGTAGCCTAGCGACTAGATGGAGGAACACATCTCAAACACATGCTGAAAGATCTATCAACAGAATAGCACTAACAACATAAACAATTCGTCTCTACATGCTAAGTGTGCTTGCCGTCCATTTTATTGGCAAAGAAGTCTTAATGTCTCTGTTTTGCATCTCTATGTATTTTTTTGATGGCAGCATTGGCTCACGCATTTTCTCTTGGGGAAATCAAGGAGATTCAAAGGTTTTATCACGCTGTAACACATTCATGTGCAACTGAGAGGAAACATGCCATTTGATACTCCTCTTTATGAAAATGTATACCCACTTTATGTACTGTGTTAAAGCAATTCGCTACACAAGGCCATGTGCTATTATAAAGCAGTTCTTAGGACTCACTTCTTGGTAATATCTCTGTGACAGATGTCCTTGTGTAGATTAGTACATATACAAAATGGTGACAAAAACTAAATTATACCAGTGTACTATTTCTATTTAAAATGTGTAACAGTATGTTGATCCAGTATTCCACCTTGAATACCACAGTTATGGCAGTCACTCCATTTGGTGTGTAAATGTGTGTTTCAGTTTCAGGAACAGTGTTTCAGTGTCACTCGTTAATCTTTCAGTTTCAGTTTGTGTTTTTAATCTGCCATGAACTGCTTATATTGACTTTAAATAGGTTACACACAAAGATGAAATGTGCAGTGATTTAGTCAAATTGATACTCAATTTTGCTTTTTAATGCAGCAGCACTAGATCCGGCTTTTGACAAGCTTTCTCGTACAAATCATAAACTGTGATGTAATTACAAAAGTACACTCAAAGTCATGCTATACCTTGGATACCATCTTGCAGTATTCCCTCACTTGTATTATTGTGTAATATTATAATACCCTGCTACACCATGTTCCAGTCAGATGTTTGGAAGTTGAACATTTTCACAAAAGTAAATTTTTTTTAAATGACTCAAAAGAAGAAAGCAAAGGAAAACCCTTTTACAGTGTCTTCTTCTATCATCTTACTCTCTCTGCAACAGTGTGCCGTTATGTGATGACCATAAGGAGACAGCTCCAACGATTTCACTGCAGAACTGCATTGTAATGGTTCAAAGGCTAATTAATTTTTAAAAAAAATACTTAGTTACTTTATGACTTAATTACCCCTCATTTTACTCTTTGCCAAGCCTACCTGTTAGCTAGGTCTCCTCCAATTACACGATGCTGCCAAGCTAGGAGGGCGAAGGCTAGGGATTCTCAGTACTGGAATTATTCAGTTTTGTGCCCTCTGGCCATGAAGAATTTGAGACCTTAGATGAAAAGTTTATTTGCACTATAAAAATGAGGACAGCTTAATAGGGTTGCGGATTTTGTTGAGGTGACTGGAGTGGGCTTCTCAGGTGACTGGAGTGAGATTAGAGTGAGATTATTCATTTTGCATGGAGATCAAAGTCATTACCTTGCAGACTCAAGTGTCTCAAACCAGCTCACTCACAACTCACAGCTCAGAGAACTCACACTCCATATTTCATACTGCAGTGGACAATGTGTTATATGTTTTGTCCATGAGATATCCATAAGATGTTCTGCACTTGATTTGACAAAGAGAGATATTTCTGATAGATAGACGGCGATGTACAGTGTAGAAGGCAGCAGTACAGGGAACCAGTTCGGTACTAATGTGAGTTAGAGAGAACCTCTCAACCCCAGCCCATTCTTCTTATGATGTGATTTTAATTCAGGTATGGAAATTCAAACTTGTTTATTTTTAAGCCATTAATACAAGGCCTAATACTGTGCCTGTCAGACCCTAGACTGTAGCCTAAATAGCCTATAACAGTGTTTCCCAACCCTGGCCCTGGAGGCACACTACCCGGCCCATTGAGTGTTTTCATTGCTCCCAATACACATGGTCCAACTAATCAGCTTCCTAACAAGCCTGTACTGGGTTGTAGAGAGTGTATTAAAGCAGGGAAAGCACTAAAATCTGCAGGACAGGTTGCTTCCGGGGTCACTGCTCTATGTAGTTAAACCAGCCACTGGTATTGAGCCATTCATTTTAACCTTCACTGCATTTTTTGACCGTAACAAACAAACTGACGATAACACAATGTTATTGGAGAGCTCAAAAAACTTAGTTTTGCTCAAGATCATGCTGAGTGATGAGGGATGGCTATGCTACCCATCCAGAGAGAGTGAGGAGGATTATGTTCCTTTGAAACCCCGGTTAAAGACGGCTATGCCATTACTAGGGATTGAATTCATAATCTCCTGATGATAGGGGTGGCTCCTTGATGGTTTCATCCCAGTATTATTCTTATGAACTGAATGCATACATAAGGGCAAAACCAATAATGCATTCCTATTTAAAAGGAAGAGGATTTTTTTGAAGTGGTATACTTGTAAAATGTCAATCAAAGCTTGTCCACTACCAAGAATGTATAGAATTGATCTTAACTGTGCATGTATATGCCCAGAAATAACCATAATGGTTATTCATGTGTATTTTTAAGGTTTTCTCCATTTTTTTAATATGCTGATCATTCGAATTTTGTAAACTCCTAGTGAGACATATACTTTCAAATGAAGTATAAAGTGACGCTCAAGCTTCCACAGTGACCTCTCCATGCCTCCCCAGCATCTATGACATAGATAGCAATGCATCAGCACACATAAATCTGAATGTCTTTTCTCTGTGTGGTTTTTTGGGTTATTATAGTTCACTGGAACATCACATCCTTGATTACTGGCAGCAACATTTCCACAGGGACTATCAATCTCCCTGGCAACAGCACTAATGTGCGTGCATATCTCTCTGCTCCTTGAACATTGCCTTAGCCTCTCACCTCCCCCTGTGGCAATATCTTCTGGCATGTCGGCACTTTCTCTGCTTTTCCTTTCAGAAGTATGTTCAAGTAAACAGTGCAAACAGCACCAAGCTGCTAATTATTTACTGGAATGCTTAATTGGGTAGAAATCCTAGGCCCTTCCACTCTGATTGGTTATTAGATATTCAAATATTTGCCCCTAATGAGTGTTTTCAGTGGAGACCTGATATTTGGACTCCTGTTTGTTTTTATATGTTAATCTGTAGTATGTGCAGGTTTCAGTCTAGTTGAGTTTGAGTCATATCTTTATTAAGCAGAAGTAGCCAGTGGTCACTGCATTTAAAGCTTTCACAACATTAGTTACATTTTGACAAGAACCAATGGTGGGATAGTCTAAAGTGAACTGTTAATGTTTCAATTCAGGCTATTAATGTTAATGTTAATGTAAATGTTTTATAATAGGATGTGGGGTGATATAATTTTGTAGAATGACTATAATGTCCATGATTTGCATAAAAAAAAAAAATCTTGAAAAATAACAGAGATGGAGGTGGCTACTTGATTTATACAACACTGTCGCCATCAAAACATTTTTTATTTGAAATGTAATTTAATCATGCTTTGGTTCTTCCTAACTAGTTGTACATAAGTGCAATGTGTCGAAAGGGCTGAGTCATACACTAGAGGTAAAAACACATGCCAGTTTAATGGGTCACAGATAATACAAGTAAATTCCTCAAGCACCTCTATACTTTTTAAAAACCCTAAAAGCACTATATTAATATAAATGATTCCTATAACTTCTGATATAACTTCTGAGAATCATTTTATAGAACAAGGTTCATATAAGCTGGGTTTATTTCTATGGATTGAGTTATTGCATGGGACTATTGTAACGTAGTTTTTTTCTGACGTTTGCTTTATAGAATGGGATTAATATAAAATAGAATTATTTCTGTGGCACAATTCTGTGGAATTATTGTTCTATGGCATAAGATTGATATAGCCTGGAGTTACTTTAATACATCATTTCATAGCACAGGAGTGATATAATCTGGGGTCATTGTTATGGTTCATTGTAAGTTATGTCTATTATTTATCATTTTTCTAGCACATGATTTAAGCTGGGTGTTTTCCATAGTTTCTATTATGTCACAGGATTAATAAAACCTAGAGTATTTTCTGTAGTTTGCATTATAACCCAGGATTTCTACAGCCTGGACTGCAGAGCATTTCAAAGCAAGGAAAAGCTGCTGGGATCTTTATGGATGTGGGAGTTTTGGGAGGGGGGGTTCACAGTTTGCTCGCATGTTCTGACTAAAATCTTAGTCAGTCTATGCTTGGTGTGATTAAAACATGTGATCCAGGCCAAAACCGGCTGCATTAGGAGAGATAAATATGGGCATGTTAACACTTAGATCAGTCCACTGACTCTCACACAGATTTTGGCAACATTTTGAGGCACTTTCTTATGTATGATGAACAGCTTTATGACACTAAAATAAACATGCTGTTAATTGCTGCAGTCCGTTTGTGTAGGAGAATAAAAAATATGTAAATATATATATATATATATATATATAGATATAGATATAGATATAGATATATATATGTAGGAGAATAAAATATATAATGTTATCTCACCAGGGACTAGGCAAAGACAGTGGCAGGGATGTATGAATTTCTCTTGTTGTGGCAAAACACCAATCTGGACCATGAAACATGAAACATAAGGAGTCTTAAAGGTTCGAAGGAATCTCATATTTTGGGACAGCTGGTGACCTGGTGGCCACTGAGGTACCCTTGAGCAAGGTACAGTCCCCACATACTGCTCGGGTGGCTGCCCACTGCTACTGTTAATGTTTAGAGTAGAGGAATAATGTAGAGAAATAATTTTACATTGTTCACACTGTGTACTCTGTTGTGGTGCATTTATGTATGACTACAAGGGGGCACTTTAGTTGAAATATGTTCATATTACCTTTAGTGTAACTTTATTTTGGGTGACATGGTGGTGTGGTGGTGTAGTGCGCTGTTGACTCACAGCAAGAAGGTCCTGGCTCCAGTTACTGGCCGGGTAGTCAAGGCACCTTTCTTTTTGGGATTTACATGTTATTCCTGTCTCTGCATAGTTCTCCAGTTTCCTCCCACAGTGCAAAGACATGCCTGTCTGGAGGACTGGGGATGCCAAATTGCCCTTAGGTGTAAGTGTCTGTATATGTGTCTGCCAGGGGCATCAGAGTCATTTTTAATGTGAAGGGAATGCATCAGTCTATGCATGGGGGCGGAGTTTGTGCATGGGGGGCGGGGTTTGCACTTATAATTCACTTCACTTGCATGCGGTGAGTTGGAGGCCAACCCGGAGCGGATTTCCAGAGGTATGTGTATGTGTAAGTGAAATGAATTCTTTCTCAAAAGATTCAAGAGCGCTGGTTGAACTAATATTTTATGTTAAATGTGGGGGTCCAAACGAATAATTATGAAATGTGAAGGGGTGAACACGTCCCCTTCAGATTGAATGGCGGTGACGCTCATAGTGCCTGCCCTGTGATGATGACCTCTCCAGGGTGTTTTTTTGCACCCCCATACCACTCCAGTTAAAGATCAGTTAACCTTTATAGTTCAGAGTGCATTAGTAAAATCTGATTTTAACAAATATAAATGGTGTTAAACGCTCTGCTGCTCTCCGGACCCCCTCCCTCTGCGGGTTGTCCCCACCCACTTGTAGGCGGAGATTATCCTGAATACTCTCCTGGGTTTAAAGTTTTTTTTCCTTTTGTTTCTAAGACACTTTTAGCAGACCCCAGTAGCAGTTATTATTACAGGTTTTTGAATTACAATAACTTTGGTTCTACTTGACATAGGAACTCCAAACAAAGCTCAGCATGACGTCTGACACCTCGAGCACCAACAATAACCCTTTTTCTATATAAAAAAGGGTTGTTTTGTAAAGGGTTGTTTTGCCGTATGACAGCAATTTCCCATTAGTTGCGCTGCCACTCATGTTCTAAAGGTTAATTAAATCTTTATTTTTCACTGGTTAGTTTAATCACAGTTTCCCCTTTTTCTATAGAAGACATTTCTATATGAGCAAAGATTATCAAACAATCTATTCCAGCGTTAAATTGATTCTTTGTGACTTGATTTTAAATTAACAAAGACTTTTCTGTAGCTGTTGATGCTTAAAGACCATATTTAACACTTTACTACTGCACTCATCATCCTGTCAGCTTCAGAAAGTCAGGCAGTGTGTTTGTGAGGGAGAATCAAAAGTCCATGTTGTAAACAAGACTGTGCTGCTGTGTATTTAGACTGAACTGTAAAAGGCTTTAATAAAACTCCATTATGGATTGGAATTGTCAGATTTTCCTCCAAACGTACAATCTGCGTTGCAGTTTTATGAATTAAACAACATTAGGTAGTAAAGTGCTGGATTTGAATGCTGCAGATACACATATACCAAAATTAAAGAGTTAAATAACTAACCACCTCTTACTTTCCATCTAGTGTTTTATTACACTCATGTCATTGTTTAAAATAGTAGTGTGACCTGACGAAGATAGCATGAGAAATATGCTAGTGTGTTTCAGGTGTTAACACATAATGTGTGCTTTGGGTTAAAAAATAAAAATCAAGAATCAAATATAGTTACTGGATAAAAAAAATGGCATGAGCCATAAAAACTTAAGACTTTGTCTCTACAGCTCAACATCTTTCATTTCTTACTCCAATTAAGAACATAGTCAGGCTATTTTGTGCTTGTAAACGTAGATATTCAGGCTAATGATGGCCCTCGTTGCTACCGGAACCTCTTGCAGTGATAATGAGAAGAACATTTTTTAGCTTATTATTGCTTTATGTGGCTCAGTGTTGCATCTAAAGGCACGTTGAGCTGTAGCTGTTGATCTCAGCTGTGGAGTAATAAGGGAGACTGTGACTATGTAGGAATATGTAGATGTGGGAACCATTGTTCATCACTGCAATGTTCAGACAGGGCACACCTGTTCACATCAGGCTAAATTATCGGCTTTGCTCAGCAGACCCATGCTAATTACACCATGGTGATACATCAATGTGGATTGATTCAGCTTTGCTCCATGAAGCACAAAAAGCCCTTTTAATCATTTCCCCAACTAACCCTATTGGAGGCTTAGAGTCTTCAACAGGGCCTCTGCAATAAGGTACACCAGTCCCCAAGTAATTGCATCGAAGTTCCAGGGCTGATTAGAGGTGTCCTATCAGTCTCCAAGGTCGCCCCGCTGTTTCCTACCTCCGGCATTTTCATCTTCACCTAAGTGTACTGTTAAATAAGAAGAGCATGTCTTTGTTTTATTACAGCAGCCCAGGAAGCAGAGGTGGTTGGCCTTCTTCCCCTAGAAGTATCTACACTGAAAAAAAAATAATAATGCATGGACTTGATTTGATCTACATGCCTGCATACGTTAAACACTTTCAGAAAAAAAACGGGTAGACTTTTGTCCCTCAGGGTGCAAACAATGTATATGTGCCTTCATAAAAAAAAAAAAAAAACAACCTCCAAGCTTGTATTTATTAACTAAGTTTATGAAGGTACACTGCACTCACATTTCCAGGAAAAAGGGGAATTTTGTTTTAAACTTTATTAGGGTTTTATCACAAAGCGAATCAGAAAACTTTTCTGATCCCAGAGGCAACTGCTATTGTTAAGACAACAATATAAAATAGTCGAAATAAACCCTATAAAAACTTAATATGAAATACACATGCAAATGCAATGTGCTGGGTATAAATATTATTGATACATGAACAGATACATAACTAAGTGAATTACTAGTAAAACAAATGGTGGCCAGGAGTATGTTATTCCCCATAATAGAGATCAGTAGTATATAAGTAATATTGACATAAGTAATTATATTTCCTATGGTAGACTATTATACAAAGTAATAAGACAGTAATGCACATTATGATAATGATTAAAACCCAATGGAAAATTGCACAATTAAGTAGCATGAGGTAATTAGCAGGTTATTGTCTGAATGTGTCCAATGGCGATGGGAAGGAAGGATTTTCTGGGGCTTGGACTAGCTAGGGCTTGTGTAGTCTATACAATTACAAAAAATGGGTTGCAATGTACTTCCTGTACTTTCTTTGACAAAATGAAATAAAAAAAATGTTTAGACATACACAACCAGCCACAACATTAAAGGTGCCTATTATTGTGTAGGTCCCAGTTGTCCCACTAAAATAGTTTTGACCCATTGAGGCACGGGCTCCACGCGACTACAGAAAGTATGCTATGGCATCAAGCACCAATACAATAGAAGCAGATCCTGTTGTGAGGTGGAGTCTCCAAGGATTGGACTAGTTCGCAGTACATTTACATTTACAGCATTTATCAGATGCTTTTATCCAAAGCAACTTCCATTCCCTACCTACAGGGGGCAGTCTCTCCCTGGAGCAACTT
>JBBPDB010000134.1:8912615-8929184 GCA_037974465.1 Brachypetersius altus
ATCTTCGGCAGAATTCAAATGAGCCACTTTAATCTAGATAAATCTAGATTAAAATTGTAATCTAGATTAATTCCAAGATTACAGTGAGATTAATCTAGATTAAAAAAAAATCTATGCTCACCCCTAATATGCATGTATATTATTTTTTTTTAAATACTTTAAATACATGTTTGAAAAGATCATATTGGCAAAATATGTTAAAGTATTTGAAGAATAATTTCGTACACACACACACACACACACTGACATACACACATACTGCACATTATACGCTCAGACCATTTCCATTCTTATAGAAATTGCGCATTTATATTTGTAGTATATTAAGGTTAAATTGTATCAGTGTGTTTCATGGTAGACAATCAGAATCAGAAAACTTTAATTCTCCCAGAGGAAATTGCTTAATACATATTGTATTGTAGGTGAAGAGCAAACAAAACTGGAATGTAGAAAAGGGACATCTTGTTCATTTCAATGAAATGGACTCCCACAGCAGGGGGATTTCAGAAGTCTGGGAAGACGTGGGGTAATTTCCCACTAAATTTGTTAATCAATTGCCTTTGTTTGATACTATTATTAACGCAATGGAAGAAACATTCAGTTTTTCTGATGTCTTGGTTTTTGCAAGCTCTAATGTGTGTAGTCACAAACTCCACTCCAACTCATGTTAAAGGTAGTGGATGGAGCTTTATCACTCCGAGTAATGCTGTTCCATTTCTCCATAGCCCAATGCTAGATGGACTTGTATCCCTCTAGCCCACACCTGGCATTGGCACTATGACCTGAGGTGCATGTGAGGCTGCTCCCATAACACTGACACAGCTTTTCTATGGAGACTGTACAAGCTGTGTGTGTGTGTGTGTGTGTGTGTGTGTGTTTGCGGCTGAACGTCTATGTCAGCAATGCACCCACATAGACGATCAGTCACCTCAGGGAAAGCTGAGTCATACTTTTCTGCTAGTAGTGTTGTCTGCACTTCTCAGGTCCAATGACCTCTCTTGGGCCTCTACGTCATGTGACCTTCTGCTGTTCTTTCTCTCTTGCCGTTGCATGTAGTGAGCAATCTCCTGGAGAACAGAAAGACACAATAGTTCAATCAGATTTATTTTACGTCATCTGCCCTAGTAGGAGGCAAGAGAGAAGTTCCATATCATGGTCTTATTTCAGTGCAGAAATGATCACGAGTTGAGTCTGAGGCAAGTATCGAGTCTGTGGGGTTCGAGTGCGAGTCTAGTCTTGAGTCATTAGCAGAGAACTTTGGTTTAGAAATGGCTTCAATAAAAAAGCCTTTCACTAGAATGACAAAAAAAAAAGTCTCTATTTTGTGTAACAGGTGTGTAATGAAGTTAAATTAACTGACAACACTAAGACAACATTTACTTTGTTCTGTTTATTATACTTAAGCTTTTTATATGACTACAGTCTTGTTATCTGAAGCCTTATCAAACCTGATGCCGACACAAGCTGAGCGAGGAACGACAAAGCAGTAAACTTATGGCCTCACTGCAAAACTATCAAAGTTACACACTTCACGTTGGAAAAGGAAGGTTTTAACACTTCACTGTAGTACAAGCGACGGTCCTAATTTAAACGAGTTCGTTTTTGTTTTTTTCTCAGCTCAGCCACTGGAGGTGCACAAGTCAGTGTATTACTCATTGTCAAACTCCCCAAGCCCAGTTAAATGGGGAGGGCTACGTCAGAAAAGGCATCAGGTGTCAAACTTTGCCAAGTAAAATGTGTGTGTTTTCTTATCAGATTGAACTCAAGTGAGTCTTTATTTTGGCTCAAACTGGGAGTCCTGATTTCTGTTTTAGCCATTCATGCATTCTTCCCACCATCTTCTCACCTCATCTTGGGCCACTTGAGCAGTGCGGAAATCCACGTCTGATCCACGAGTCTGAAATGACAGTCAGTACAGTAAGCTCAGTGTTGAGTTATTGTTATCTTTTTGTTGGCAATCCATCTTCTTTTTTGATGGCAATTGATGAAAACAGCCCTGTACACACATTTACAAACATCTAATTAAAATCACAAATGTGGTCTGGATTCAAAAAAGAAACTTTCTTTCCTTGTTTTAATTAACTACGAGTGGGAAATTGGTTAACACCAATTTACGACATGTTTTTCTTTTGTGACCAACTATAATCGCTACTTCTGAGGGTTAAGACAGGTCATACTGTGCGTGCGCATATGTGTATGTGTGTTTGTGTATGTGCGAGTGTGGGTGTGGTGGGTGAGTAAATTGACCTACAAAGCCCACCTTCCTGTTGGGCCGCTTGTCCTCCTCCTCCTGTTGTAAAAGACGTGCAAGATCAGCATCCCGCATCAACTGCTCCCACAGCTCTAACCCTGAGAGAGGGAGAGAAAGAGGGAGGTAGAGGGAGGGAGAGAGAGAGAGAGAGAGAGAGCGTGGAAGGAACAATAGAGAAAATGTGGAAACAGGAAGGTCAAGATCAGCATAAGCAGAAAATAATTTTAAAATGAGTGAGTAAAAAGTGGTTAGTGCAACTCTACAGTGAAAATCTTTTACCTTCACTGAGTGGAGAGTCTCTGTTGTCTCCATGGTAACCAGCCTGGGCCCTTTGCTGCCTCATCTCCACCTCCTCCTCCTCCTGCAGTCGCCTGGCCATCTCCTGCCACATTAAACACTGGTTGGCTCAGTGCAGGTGACAGTCAGTTATCACAAAGCAATATATTTCAGTTTTTGAAGCAAAATCATCTGTAGGGTAAAATTCTCCCTAAAGTTTTTGTCATTAAAATGTTCGTAAACCAATTTTATGTTAGTTAAACCATACTGCCTTTGTGTGTGTGTTTTATAGTAAGAAACTGTGAACTAGTCTAGAAAACCCCAGAAAAACCCATGTAAGACAAGAATGAAACCAAAACCAAGAAGTAAAAGCAACATACAGTCTGAAATGTGACAGCTACATAAAATAGGGAAACAACCAAATATCAATCAATTCAAGGCCAGTGGTCAGAACTGAATCGGGTCAAAACAGCTTTTAAATGTGACTTGAATCCGATCAGAAAAAGTGATTTCTAAGCTAAAGACTTTTTTAGAATTAAGATTTAAGAGGACAACAAAAGCCAAATCATCGAAAAACTTTGAATAGAAAAGCTTCTAAATGCTGATAAAGCCTCAGTGTATCATAGTTATACATGTCACATATTTCATCATTTAATACCATGTGGACCACCAGGCACTTGAGCACAGTGTGGACGACAGAGCAGTGAAAGAGGGGGTGCAAGACATTTCCACACACCTTGCGCAAAAGGGCGAGAACACACACACACACACACACACACACACACACACACACACGAGCAGAAGCAACCAAGTAAAGGAAAGTACAGCTCAGTAGGCACCCACACAACCGCCCACACACACACATTCACAGACACACACACTCACTCTATATATACACAGGCCTGTGACCTCTGTGCAGCTCTTCGCTCTGTAATGTGTGGAGTAATGACCTTATTTCTTCTTCAGTTTCAGTTACGTCTCTGAAATTGTGACATCATGGGAACTTGATAGCATTGCACTGAAACTCTATGCAGCCAAGTGCTACAGTATTATCTACATTCAGCATGACTGTGCTGAAACACATCAGTAGTGTTACTGAATTTCCTTTATTTATATTTGATATCTTTCACTGGATATGAGGATGAGGATGTCCTGAAGATCTTCAGGATAATCGGGTCATTCTGTGTTTGGGTTCACAGTATTTGCACTATTTCAATGAAAATGTCTTTGATGACGTTTCATAGGAGATTAAAAAATAGATTTAAAAAAACAGAACAAATAAAAAGAAAGGGAGAATTAAATTAAATTTAATTTAAGTAACACCTTTGAAAAAGGAAGGTAAATGACTATTAAGGCAAGAGAAACAAACCAGAAAATAAAAGTTAAATTCCTTTCTCCACTAGAGGGAGTCACAACATCTCTTTCTAAATCTTGTTCTGGATTACAGTGTTTCTGTTTGTAGTCTCGTCACTGAAGCAGGTCTCCTGGCGCCGAGCAAAATTAAATATAGTGGTTTGGCAAAAGGAAAGAATCTTCACTGCTCTTACAGAACCATAACTCACCAAAGGATTAGGGGCTGTTTTCTTTATTGTCAAGGACTCACCACATGGCCTGTTAGTAAACTAGGAGTTACAGCTCACTGTAATTAGTACAAGACTGTGACTCCATAAATACTGCATATAATATCCTCCAGAAACTGTGAGACAGATTTAAAGATGTTTCAAAGTGAGGGATGGAACGCTTACAGATTTTAATGATAAACTCAGTGACCCTGACGGCATTAATTCCAATTATCATGACTCAGTGGAAGGACAGTATATGTATACAGTTTATAGCTGTACAAACGGTGAAAATTCTACTTTGCTGAAGCTGTATTAAACATTTTGCTGTTGTATAGAAATATTCAGAGAGATTCAATAAAAAGCTTAATCTGTGGTCAGCTGCAGCACCACAACAACTTTGTCAGATGGCTATCAATCGTTTGAGTGGTCACGTAAATTCAAAAGAAATGCTAAACAAGTGAAAACAACAATAACGAGGTCAAGAAATTGGGAAAAAAAGGAAACCGATGACGTATTCCTACCCTCCCTTTTCATAACAGATGCAGTAGGTTCTCTAGTTCACTGACATCAAGCAGTTTGTAACATGAGTGGTTTGGTGCTTTTAGGGAATTGACTTCTTTAGAGTACACACAGACTGAAAAGAGAAATAAATTTTTTTCGAAATGCTCTTCATGAAACTAAATGATGTTTGGTGATGTTTTCAGCTCCTCTAGTATAAGAACGGTACCAAGGGAGATCTATTGTCCAGAGACACAGGCTACGAAAGCTCAGCACCGCGGTGAGATATTTCACATTGTACCACTCTGCTGTGGTAAAAAAAGCTTCCTCACAGGGGGTTAACTGGACCACACTCAGTCCAACAAAGGGAGGGACTCTCCCTCTCTCCCTTTTCTCTGGAAAATGTACCGACTTTCCGTTAACATTTATGTTACAAAATTACAAAATTATAATTTAGCAATAAAATGCATAAAAAATTATATATTGGCATGGAAAAGGCGTTTTTTTTTGCTGTTTCTGCGAAATTGCTGTCTGCAGACAATCTGTGAATGAATGATGTTTCACTTACTGCACAAATTTAAATCAAACAGGGCTAATGATGCGTATTGTTACACCCCTGCATTTAGTGTTCTGTTCATATTGTACAACCCATTTATAGACACAAAAATGAATAGAAGCCAAACCAAACAAAGATTTTGTACATCAGGAGCAACAGCCTTGCCAATAAGCCACTTCAGGCTACGGTGCAGGTGCTTGAGTTCCATCTCTACAGACCCGGCAAACGTCCCTTCTGAAAGCCCTTTCTCTTTCAGATAGAAACACTTGATAGAAACAGTGTCCACCTGCTCCAGCACACACACCTCTCCAAACACACACAGGACCTTTGTGTGCCAACAATTAACAACTACAGAGCCTGTGTGACTTACACAGTGACATGCTGTTAAAATAGTTGACATAGCGATGCAGGTTCTGCCAAGCCAGTGCAGATAAAGCCTTCATTCTGTTAAAAGTGCCCAACAGGGAAAAGAGAGACACTATTAAGTTTAGAAGCACCTATTATGTTAATAATTATTTGTTATTTGCTATAGAACGTAAACAGACTACATAGTAATAGGCTTCAACCTTCATTCAATTAGAAGTGATTAAATACAAAACGTACTCATCTATTAAAAACAAAAACTGTTTCTATCCGCAAGCAATTAGACTTCTCAACCACAGCACATAACAGACATCCCACCCCACAGTTCCATTCTTTCTTTTGCACACATTTGTTAATTTTTCTTGAATATTTATTACATTCAAATGTATAAAACATTTATTACTGTTCCAATAAGGTTTCTATTTAGTTCGACTGATATTGTCTTGTTAGACTGATATTGTCTAAACAGTTCTATGTAGCACAGTCAGGGATATTGCCAGATAAGCATTTTAGTTGTACTAAACTGTGACAAATAAGATACTGTGTATTTATCTATTTTATATCAAACCAAAAATTATAAGACCTCCTGAAATGATTGAAAATCTAGCTTCATGAATGTCGATGTGGCTAATGTATCAAAATCTATTTTTATTAAAACATCTGAATGAAGACTTCACTGCCAAGAGTGTATTTCTGTTTCTGCCCCATTAAGAGGTTTGCCATGCTTGACATGTCCTGTTGAAGCCACTGTAGAAATAAAAGAGAGACAATAACTTTAACTAGCGTAGCTAATAGGTCTGCAATGGCCTTCTGCTCCGAGTGTATATTTCTGTCTGCAGCTGAAAAGGCTCCAGTGTGTACATTCATTGTGAAGGTAGCGCTCATGGCCATCTGGTGAGGCTGAATAAGTCAACACAAGGTTCCTCATGCACTGTCAACAACCCCTGCTCACCACGAACAGAAAGCACTTTGAGTTAGCAGGAAAAAGGAGCTGGAGAAAAGCTTCAGAACCACAAACCATTTTAGCAATGAGAGAGGCAGCATTTAAAATCTAAAACAAGCACTGAAGCACATTTGCAATTCACAAATCCACAGTCTTGCCATGACACTGCAACCTCCAGAGGAGCTGCTGCTTTTCTAATGGCTCTTGTTAATCCCTCAGAACTCAAGAGTGTGTTAGTAAAATCAGATTTCAACAAATAAAACGGTCTAAAACCCTTTTCCACCCTCTTGTGGGCAGAGACTGATTTGGTTTACCATTTGCTTCTAAGATCTTTATGAGCATTTGCATGAGATATGATTTTTAAAACCCCAGTGACGGTTATTATCATGCTTGGCCATATCACAACAATTTACCATTTGTTACTCGTCTGGTATGGGTCCACTTGCTCTAAAGGACAAAGAAAAAGTAAAACAAAAAAAAACATTTGCTCCATAAATTAAGTACTCTTTACTCAAAATATAGTCGAGCAGTCAAGATACACTTAGCATGCAGATTGGTTTTTAGTTTTGAGCTGAAACCAAGAAGCTAATGTGGCTGAGAAGTAACCTCCAGAAGAGGTTCTCAGAGTGTAAGTTGTAAGCTGTAAGTTGAAGGTGTGGTCCAAACTATCTGAAATTTTGGAAGGCCCCCGTCGTAAGCATACATTTCCATCTGTAATGAAGATTTGCCCCCACCGCCAATCCATCTCCTCCCTGTTCTTCAGTTTTATCTCTCAGTCCTGTGTTCTCCAAAAGGGGGTCTAGCCTAACATGCAATCTTTTTAGGCGTACAGTCATCACAAGGCTAAGTGTTGTACGTTAGCTTCCATGTTAGTTGTTAGCTAGTCCAGTGAGAAGCTAAAGAAGCAAACTTCAGATGCCAATCATGTCTTGGATGAGTGACTGCATTTGGGTTAAGGAATTGTCTAATTTCTTTTTTTTCATCAAACTAGTCCTTTAAAGAGGCACTATTTTTCTAAATGTCTGCATGGCTCAACAGATGCAAACACAGTCATTTAGTGTGGTTTGATTTGAAGCGAAACTTAATAGTTTTTTTACAGAAGCAGTGATAGGAACCAGACCTCAAAGTTTTTAATGTCTCACAGAGGGTTAATGCCTGTTACTTGATGCACTGATTTGATGTACAGGAGATATACATGCTGGACACACAAAAATTCTTCTTTAATTGTGCAAGCCACAAACAAATACCGCATAAATGTTCTCTTCTTTGGCGCTCCACAGTCTGACAGCAGCCAGAACAACACATGACATGGCTTCACTGTTTTCATCTGACCAAACCTACGCCTCCATGGCAACAGGCTGCTACCGTGGAAACACCTCAGGCGTTGCTGTGGCAACTGTTTCGAAGGCAGCAGTGCCAATCTGAGCCTCTTGATAACAAAGCTGGTATTTTGGAGCTCATGTCATACAAGATAGGAAAGAAAGAACTGAGAAATAAGAGGGGAAATAAAGAAAGTCTTGAGGCTAGGGTGAAGTGGATAGCTGGGGCGAGAGACACTTCTAATGCAACAGGGGCCTCATTCTCTCTCTCCTTCTTTCTCTTTTGTTCCCTTCGATCTCTCCATCCGGCTGCTTTTCTGTGGGGAACAAGCACCCACTCTGTCCCGGTGCTTGGTTAGTGCTCTGTAATCAGCTTAAAAGTGAGAACAGACTGTCAGGCAGCCAGGCTTCAATACAGCAGCCAACAACATCTAGTCTCGTGCAAGACCACACACTCAAAGCAAAGAAAAAAGACACACCGATTCACACCGGCAGCACTCAAAGAGAGCTTGTCTGGCTGTGAATGACACAAAAGTATTGGGACGCCTGGCTATTAGACAGGCACTTTGCATTCAATGACTAATGACATTGCATTCAAATCCATAGGCTTTAATATGGAGCTGGTCCCCCTTCGCAGCTCTAACAGCTTCTACTCTTCTTGGAAGGCTTTCCACAAGATTTTGGAGTTTCTGTTGGAATTTGTGTCTATTCATTCTGTAGCATATTTATCAGGCACTGATGTTGGATGAGAAGATCTGGCAATCTTTGTTCCAGTTCATCCCAAAGGTGCTGGATGTGGTTGAGGTCGGGACTGTGTGCGGCCAGTCAAGGTCTTCCACACCAAAATCATCCAATTATGTCTTTATGTAGCTTGCATTTGTGCACTGGGACACAGTCATGCTGGAATAGAAAAGTTTCTTCCCCAAACTGTGTCCACAAAGTTGGAGGCATGGCGTTGGAAGTCAAGAGCCACCAGAATTCAACAATTAAGAGGTGCGTCCCAATTCTTTTGTCCATTTACTGTGTATTTATAGAATCCGAATCAGAAAACTTTTTAATACCGGAGGAAACTGCTAAGCTATGACTGCACAGACAGTCAGAGACACAAAGACAAGTTCAAAATAAAATATAGTATTAATTCAAAATAAAACACCATTAAATACTTTGCCCTATTTGTCCTAACCGTTATGTGCCATATAGTGTCAGGAACCTCACAAGTAAGTCTATTAGAGAGATATTTGAGATGGTTTAAGGTGAGCATGTAATGATGTCAGCATGCAGTTCACATAATTTGAGTGGTACGTAAGCTTCTGTGACTGGTTCACTAGATGTTTGCCTGTAGGTCTATAGCCTTGGTTGCCTGGCTACAATTGGGCTAACACAAAAAATGGAAGAAGCTATTACAGACAAAAACAAAAAAGTTATCCAGGAGACATTTTAATACTGTAACTTACCTCATCCTCTTCCTCCCTCCTTTGAGTTTCTTTGTCGCGTTTCTGGAGTTCCTCCTGAATCATCTTTGCGTACTCACAGTCCTGCTCCTCCCTGCAAATGAGATGGAAGGAAGTTCTTGCTCGGGTCACCCGTGGTTCAGCGAAAACCATCGAAACGCCCTCAGATGCTTATCAACATTCGGGCAGTCACCTAATTTTAGCAGCGCCCTGGACCAGCCAAATGTAGAAGCAGTTTTATGAGAAAAGTCTGTAGAGACTCTACACAATGTTCGGAGTCATTCTGTTGAAGTACTTTTGAAAAACTCATTCTTTAATGCATTGCAGCACTTTAAACTGCAAGTGCATTCCACAATCAAATTCCTCACTCGAATTAAAGCAGGAGGGTATAATCATGAATGACAACATGGTGATTTAGACACAGGCACAAGTGAAAAGTCATTATAGATCATTGCATCTGTGGTGCTATTTGCCTTCATTCTAAAATTATGTGAAATAAAATAAAAACGGTAAGCATAGAAGCCTCAACATTATATACATTTAAAGCTTCTCATAGTCTATTCTGTTTAATAAATCGTACGTTTTGCAAACTCCAGGTAGTTTGTTGAGCCGACACAGCTTCTGTCAGAAATGTCTAGGAGAAACAGAATTAGGCATAGGCCTCCTGTCAGTCTTTCTCAGAATCTGAGAAAACAGGCTTCATATCAAATATTATTACAGAACCAGTCATATCTTCTTATCTTTTACTATTATTTTTATTATAAGTGAATCTTTGGGGTGAATTTTATAGGTGAATTTCCCCTCCAAGGCTGCCCAATTAGCACCACTCCAACAGCTCCAACTCTGACAAGTGCTTTAAGGTTTTATCTAGCTGTTTTCTCATAGAAATGCATTCTAGTTTTATTTAAGTTTCTAATGTGACTATTTTCTGTTTTTGTTTGTGCTAAAGTAGAATATTTGCAAGTTAACCATCAGCTGCAGAGTCAAGTGAGTTATTAGTTAACAACCAGTACAGTAAACACTTCACTGGAAGTAAGCGGCCAACTATTAAAAGGGAAGGTTCCAACACTTAACAACCAGTGCAGTAGAATGACAGTTACTGTGAAAACAATATCACAAATCATCACCTTCTTCTTAACCAATCATATTCTGTCATTGTAATGAGCCGCTGCATATAACTATACAACTTACATATTAGCTTTAGAGCATTTCATTAATAATAAATAGTAATAATAGGATTCATTATTTATGGCTGAATAATAAGGTTTACCATTATAGCTGTTCAAATCTACAGCATCAAAACAACTGGGAAACATCATTGTCCATGCATGTTCAATTAAAACATGTTCAAGGACATTTTACATAAATATAAGGCAACATATTTTTAACGACAAAAGAGTAAGATGAATGTAGAAATGACATTTTTAGAAGAGATTAGGCTTTGGGGAGATATTCTGCAGTTTTGGAACTAGTATGCTCGACCGCCTGTAGAGACCATCTAAATTCAATTAGACAGAATAATGAAGCTGAACCAGGCCATGCAGAGGTATTTTTGTAATTAGAGGCACTTTATCTTGCGCACACACCCACACACACAGAAATACCGTGTCTTACATTTGCCGCAGCTGGTGGCTGAGATCAGCTCTCCGTTCCTCCTCCTCTTGAAGCCTCCGGGCCAAACGCACATCACTCTGAACGGCCTGGTTCTTCTGCACGTTGGAGCTGTAGAAGTGCTCGACTAGGATTTGGGACATAAAATGGAAAGTTAAAACAGATTATAATATTATTTAATAAAGCACACATTCAGTTTTTCAAAAACAAAAAAACTCACTGGTACCGAGATAGCAGAACTGAATAAGATCTAATTGAACTGAACTGTGGTGAAACGTTGACACAATCGTAATCAATTAGAAGTGCTGTGAGAATCGCACCCGGAAATGTTCTGCCGGTTGTTGCCACTACCCAGTTTTCTCATCTGCAGCCTATTTGAGTTGAAGCAATAATAGATATGTCTTGGTTGGTGGGATGGCAGGATGGATGGAGGAACAGAGGAACTGATGAAGGGGTGGATAAAGGGAAGAAAAGAGGGATGGACAGAGGTTTGGTGGGTGGATAAAAGAATGGATTGAGAGAGAAATTAAAAATAGACTAAGGAATGTTGGGGACTGGATAGAGAGATGGAACGATAGAAGGAAGTACGCAGGATCAGTGTCAGCATGGGGTGGAGGTTTGGATAAATACAGGGATAGATAATGGGATGGAGGGATTGGTGTAGGGATGGATAGAGAGTGGACAGAAAAATGGATGGAGGGATGGCTGTGGGCAGGGAAGGCTGGGGAGATGACAGTTACTCACTCTCCTGCTCCTGAAGGCTATGAGCCAGAGCTCCATCCTCCAGCACTGAGAAACACTGACACACTGTGAGAGAGAAACACAGACGAGACAAAACACAGAACACACTGTAGTACAAATATATAGACAGATACAGCTGAGACAACTACACAATGCGCAACAGAGCACTGAATACCAAAGCCAGAAGGGGCTGGATCATGTCAACGGATATAATGACAGATGCTATTATACACTTGCATACACACTAACACACGTACTAAAAGACATGTACATTTATGCACAATGTGCAAAAGTCATGCGCAAATAATATTTTACAACTGTTTGGATGAGCAGTGTTTTTTTCCACACATATCACAAAATATACCAAATAAATTGTAAATAAATAAATACAATAACAAAATTGTAGTTTCCATCAGAAACCTGGTTTGACTCAATCAGTCCTTCATTCAATTAAATCAGGAGCTGTTGATGGAATTTTACAAATTCAAACAATGACTGGAGGAACCGAGGAACAATCAGGAACCGAGCCTGTGTTCTCCTCACCATCTCACCAGACATCAACTACTTTTACAAACAAAACAAACCTTGATACTTTTTTACTGCTTTCTTATTTGTTTGCATCTATTCTAATGCTAACATTGCTAGCAGAGACACGTAATCACATGTCAAGAAAAATGTCTTTAAACAATTTGCATAGACTTTTGCACAGTACTGCATGTTTGCATGTACTACATAAAGATTCAGAGAGATTTGACACAGTAAAAAGCACAAACAATCAGGTAACTGGGAATCTCTCAGTGCTGCAGAATTGCACTAATGCTCTGCTTAAGGTCTTACACTTGTTATCCAGCCAAGTGGGTCAGCAGGACAGGACAATGGAGCACTGGAGGGTGGCAAACTGCCCGGAGCATGTGTGTGTGTGTGTGTGTGTGTGTGTGCATTTCTGGTTTTTTTTTTTTAACAGTGAGAAAAGGGCTGCCTCAAAAACGTGATAAGACTGAGGCCTGTGGCGCTGCTCCATTTAGATAAAATATGTCTTAGAACACATGGGGACCATATGTTCAAACTTCAAGAATTGC
This sequence comes from Brachypetersius altus, assembly GCA_037974465.1. NCBI lineage: Eukaryota > Metazoa > Chordata > Actinopteri > Characiformes > Alestidae > Brachypetersius > Brachypetersius altus. The sequence goes on from JBBPDB010000134.1 coordinate 8,925,266, forward strand.
AGAAAGGCCAAAACACTGACATCCACTGTTTCAGGCTTTTCATGTGTCACATGCATCTATTTGTGTGTGTGTGTGTGTGTGTGTGTGTGTGTGTGTGTGTGTGTGTGTGTGTGTGTATGTGTGTGTGTGTATGTGTGTGTGTGTGTGTGACCCAGTCAAATTCCATACCTAACAGGGGTCCAATTAAATGGAGGAACAAAACAAGGATGAATGCTGAGGAATGCCTTAGGACGAATTATATACTTAAATGCCTGATGCAGGATAATCAAGGTTGATTTCAAGGTGGATTTGCCTCTCCTGGCAATTGTAAAAGTCCAATATTAAGGTAATCTTAGAAATTGCTTCTGCTACAACTGCACAGACACACAGACATAAAGTATAATGTATAATATATATAATAAATAACACAAAATAACACTATATCTATATCACTATACTACACTGAACAAAAATATAAACACAACACTTTTGTTTTTGCTCCCATTTTTCATGCTCAGGGAATCTCATCTGCATGCTTCTTGTCCTCATCGGGGTGTGGACCTGACTGCAGTTTGTTGCCGACTTGAGGGGGCAAATGCTCACATTCAATGGCGTCTGGCATGTTGGAGAGGTGTTCTGTTCATGGATGAGTCCCGGTTTTCACTGTTCAGGGCAGATGGCAGACAGCGTGTGTGGCGTTGTGTGGGTGAGCGGTTTGCTGACGTCAATGCTGTGGATCGAGTGGCCCATGGTGGTGGTGGGGTTATGGTATGGGCAGGCGTATGTTATGGACAATGAACACAGGAGCATTTTATTGATGGCATTTTGAATGCACAGAGATACCGTGATGAGACCCATTGTTGTGCCATACATCCACAACCATCACCTCATGTTGCAGCAGGATAATGCACGGCCCCATATCTGTACACAAGGATCTGTACACACAGACATGTCACCCTTTGAGCATGTTTGGGATGCTCTGGATCGGCGTATATGACAGCGTGTTCCAGTTATTGCCAATTCAGAAATTTCGCACAGCTATTGAAGAGGAGTGGACCAATATTCCACAGCCCACAATCAACAAGCTGATCAACTCTATGCGACGGAGATGTGTTGAACTGCGTGAGGCAAATGGTGACCAGAGACTTACTGGGTCTTTTGTGTATGCAGATCTTTGAGTTCAGCTCATGAAAAGTGGGAGCAAAAACAAAAGTATTGTGTTCATATTTTTGTTCTGTGTATATACATGAAATGCTACAGTCAGTAAGACAGGAGGATATAAATTCTATAGATAAATGAATTAATTACTGCTGAAGTGGTTTATTAGTCAAACAAATAGTGGTTTGGGTTTGTTCTCAATACACAGGCCATTAATGCACGTAATAGTGACATAAGCAGTGATTTTGCACATGATAACACAATAAACTATAATACATAATAAACTATTACATAAAATAGCATAATAAACTATTACATAAAATAATAAAAAATAAAGATATTGCACATAATGATAATGATTTAGCAAAAGTATTTCACACTGTTCATGCTGTGTGCTGTGGTGTGTTCACGCGTGACTATAGGAGCCACTTTAAAGCACTCTCTCAAAACCAATCAAACTAAAACATTAGTTAAAGTGTCCACCCTGTAGAGTCAAAACACAGATTATAAGCACAGACACATATGGTCCCTAAAATAGCTCCTGCAAGAGAGATGGAAGAGAACACACGGCTCTCCACCCTGCTCCGTTCAGACTGTGCTGTATGAGCTCAGACGGAAAAGTTTACACGTTTGCTCTGAGGACAGTAGCACATTTCATAGATGACTGGCACCAACATGGCATGAAAAATGGTTTTGTGCTGTAAAAAGTAAGCGGGAGTGGTTTCCTGTGGGCTCTGAGAGCAATGCATTTAAAACTACAAAACAAAACGAAAGAAATACTAATAGCTACTTCCTCAAGTACTGCAAGCAAAATGTGAGATGTGTAAGGTTGCATTCATAATGGACTGTTGATCAAAAACACATGAACACATATTGCTGGTCTACTGTGTTTGTGAGCGGAGCTTAATTAGAGACAAATGAATGCCCCGCACCTCAACATCCAGCAACAAATCTTGACTACATTGTAAATTTTTTTCATGCACATTTTTAAAATATCAGTTTCATTATCAATTCCTTGACATCAATACCAACTCCTGAACAATAGTGTTTTAATATTTAGCTGACTAGTGGGAGTAGTGCAAACAACAAATGAGTGTGAAGAAATACTAATGTTAATACCATGCATTGAAATGCAATTCAGGCCATCACCAATCCAGATGTCCTACAAGCAAACCTACTGGATCATGTATGAGTATCAGACAAACTGGGTACTGAACACAGCATTTTTCATATTCTTAAGTGTGTTGGCATCATAGAAATATCCTATTTCAAATAAAAAGATATGCAGTTCCCAGCTTTTGTCAAATCTGTTTTCTACTTGCTATCCAATGTAACTTGCGGTATGTGATGACAAAGGCATGGAGTTTAGAGACAATCTCTTTTCTCAGGGGTTTTCTTCCCTACTTGATCCTTCATGGTGAAGGGTTTGTCATATTGGGCAAAGGTTGGGTTTGCCAGCTGAAGACAGGAAAAAGCTTTGGAATAAAGAGAGACACAGTCATGGGAAAGGGGTTGCAGTTAGTAGGATTGTTTTTGGAGTTTTGGAGAGAGACCAGTCACATGACTAAGCGGTTTGACCCACTGACCTGACCCATAGCCTCAGGCCCTACAAATGGTGGCGTCTGGAGCCAGAGGCACGACCTCCAATAAAGTGTGTGAGAGAGGGAGGAAGAAAAGACAGAGAGAGAGTGACTGAGGCCTACATTTAGAAGCATACCCCTCCCCCAACCCCCCCACTATATTGCATTTCTTCTCTTGTCACTCCTTTAGTGGTGCCTATATTTGGCACTGTAGGCCAGTACAGTAGGAGCTTTTATAAATATCTGTCTTGACTCAGCTGAGTTGAGGGGTGGTGCTACATGCACACAAAAAACAGGTCAGTACATGATATTAAGTTCCACACACACACACACACACACACACACACACACACACACAAATATACACATACACACTGTCTGGTCTCCTGCTTCCTGGAATCCACTTATTTGGTTGCTGTGGTGTTTTTCAATAGCCTTAACATGTTTTTCTTGTTATGGTTCAAACAAGTCTAACCTGACCTTGAAGACTTGGATCTGTTGTGCACCACACATGGTGACCCTGCTGACCTCTGCTACCAAAATGGAGAAGGAATCTGGTCCTAAATCCCTTCGGACAAGTGCTGGCAATCTCTTCAGCGAGACATTCTTGAAGCCTTATCAGCAACATGCAGCCTCATGTCCATCTCCACTGCCAGCAATGATGGCCTGCCACGGCCAACACCGCTGCTCATGTCGGGCAGGTCTAACAATACTAATCTTTCAGTGGCTTATCACCATATCTGACCTTGGCATTCAAACACTCTGGCCACATCCTCTGCCTGACATTTCATTAGAGAGCCTAGAACTAAACGTGTACAAAATAAAGGAACAGTTTGAGGAAACATCAAACTTTCCCATTTCCCCTCTTCGTAGTCAATCAGCAAAATCAAGACATGTTTGGTGACCTACTTTTGCTGCTTTGTTTAGAACCGAGGCTAATATTTCTAACAAGAACAAAAACTCATCACCCAAATCATATCTCCGTAAAAACATCCCTAACTAGGGCTGGGCGATTAATCGAATAGTAATCGAAATCGACATTCAGAACCTATAATCGATCAAATTTTTCCAGGTTGATTATTTCGATTACTTTCCCTTTTAAAACACTACCGCGTGTGGAGTCATGTGATCCCGCTCCGTTATGTTACGTTATTCCGCCGACATGTCGAGCACGGAGAGCTTAAACACTGAGACAACTGAGC
>JBBPDB010000134.1:8939326-8955655 GCA_037974465.1 Brachypetersius altus
CTCCACAAGCTCCGCCCCCGAATCACGGGGAGAAGACACACCGCCCTCCCTACGTCATACTGTTGCTTCTGGATAGACCACAGGCAGCGTGTATACAAACTGCTGTTAACTTTATACAGTTGATATAAAATATTTTTCTACAGTATTTGGTTCAGAATCTTTTTTTTCTAAATTTTCCTCCTTTAAAATTGGGTGCGTCTTATCTTCCGGAGCGTCTTATACGGCGAAAAATACGGTATCTGTAATTTAAGATAATACTGATGAGGTCTGCACAAAATCCAGCACAAAATACAGCTGTTAATTTTTGAATTTAGTAATATTTGAGGGGTGAATGGTCTTTTGTAATTAGCTGGAGGTCTAATTGAAACAATGAAACAATTTCAAACAACACTTAACAGTTTAGGTTTTTAAATTGCTGGTGTTGGTTTTCCCTTCTTTGTTGTGCAAAAGACATCACGACTATCTGATTGTCATAAGCATACACATACTTTAGGGAAGTTGCAGGTTTAGCTGTGTTTAATGGAATTGAAATTTGCTTTGCTGAGACCTCCTGCTGGGGCGCGCTTAAGGTTATTGCTGCTGTTTTGTTTTTTTTTTTAAAGTATGCACACAAAAGTGACCGTGTGTTAATGGCCACCCTTTTGTAGCTGTGTAGATAAAATGCATCCTCTAGAGGCCAGTATCAATTTTCTTTCCTAACATAGTGATTATCACCTTTTAATCATATTATTGCTTACTTACTGTTCAATATTCAATGCCATTGCTGAAACCACAAAGACCCACTCTATACATCCATGTGAAACACTTCATACACCCACCTCTGTGGTTGGAGTGGGCCATACTGTCGTTGTCCTGCTGAAGGTAGGAGCTGTAAGGGCTCTCCAGGATGCGATGTTTAAAGCGATCCACATACTCCTGTTCCTCTTTCTGGGTGTGCGCAGAGAGCACCTCCTTGGTAAGTCCAACCATATAGAACTCTTCCTGCGCTGCAGTGGAGGAGCTAGGAGCTGGCCGGACTGCAGCTGGGGCTAAAGTTGGGGCTGGGGCTGAATCAGCTGGTTCACTGCCTGTTGGTGCATCCTCTAAAGCAGTCGCTTCTGAACGTGCAAGACGAAAAAGTTTCTAGGTGTTTAGTTAGCTGTAATTATTTGTAGCTATTACAGATTTGTGACTTGCAAAGGATTCTCCAGGATTCTTCCAGGATTCTCATAATTAACAGGAATTTTAGATCAACAATCAAAGCTGCAATTACAAAATTGCTGAGAAAGCTATAAAGCGTGAAGAACAAGAAAGCTATAAAGCATCTTTTGGACAGTCATTAAACTGCTCTTTGTACTATAGCATATAATTGTTTGTGGTCACTTACCAGACTCAGGCTGGGGAACATGCACAATGGTGCTGCTGTAGCTGCACTGGCTGGACACGACGCTCATGGCCTCCAGGGTTGGTCCTGGAAGGTAATATATAATAAGGATGAGCTCTCTTTACTAGTGAAGATGACAAGCACTTACTGGTAAAAGTAAAAGCTGCTTACTGCCAGGATTTGCCACCTCTACCAGTGGGGCTGCAGGAGTCTGGTCTTCCTCAGACATAGAGGAAGAAGAAGTGATGGATAAAGTTTCACTCTTCCGTTTTAAGGCAGGGCCAGTGCAGCTCTCCAAGTACCTGCAGAAAACCAAACTAATGATCCAGCCACTGTAACACAGTGTTCAAATCTAACTTTCAATTCCTTATTTGAATAGGTTTACACTAAACAGCATTCTGTCTGTACGAAAAACCACATTGAGGATGCTAGCTGTGGCCACCGGAAAAGCTTGTTAATCAACGAAATGTACAAAAAACATGCAAAACACTGGGCAAATTTTACACATGTGACTGATTACATGTGCCACCCAATTAACTAAAGGTTCCATCCAATTAACTATGAATGCAGTCTGTGTTATTGTTTCTTAGAGTACAATTATATTATTGTACAATGTTTAGGTGAGTTGGAATAAACTTTATATATAAGCACTGCTTTCATCATTACTACACTTCATTTGTAGTCGAGGCTATGCACTATTTGAATGATGAGTCTTACTAACCTGAAAGTTAAATTCAGTAATATGATAAGCGTATATAGCACATTTTGCACTGTTTGTAAATGTGCTTTTCCAAAGCATTCTTTCTGGAATAGAGCTTTGAGATTAGCTAGTATTGTTGTGAAAATCATCTCTCCTGTACTGACAAATTTACCCTAAGAAGGTTTTAGGTCTTACCTGATGATGCTGTCCACACAGTTGATTTGCTGGTAGGAGGGAATATGTGGTTGCTGCCTGTGTGACTCTTCTATAGATCGCTGGAGATTTCGCACCAGGCCAGTATGAGGAACTTGTGTTTCTGTGGCACACAAAAGATCAATGTATGTACCACACATACACACACTATAACAAAAATGTGAGGTAACAGACAGATGTGCACAGTTCATGATTATTATGATAATTATTATTACGTTTCTATATGTGTGACGGATGATGCAGAGGAATCATTCTCCTGAAGGCGCTGGCCCTTTACTTCCCACGTGGTAAGATTTGTTCTTTCATATAATGCAGCAATGCTTATTTTTGTTGTATTTATTTTGTTGTGTACTTGAGTTTTTAATTATGCTTTTCTACAATAACAAAGTACTATTGTTGACTATTTTAATATAAATAAACATGATCTAGTAATTCTGGTTGTGTCTACATTTACATATACAGCATTTAGCAGTTACTCTTATCCAGAGTGATGCTTTTTTGTCTAGCTTTGGAAGAAAGCATAAACAGGAATTCGAACATACTTCATAATACAAACATTTATATGGTTACTCTGAAGAAAGATAAGCAATATGTGCTCAGCACATTTTAATTTAAAGAAAGTGGTCCTCTCTGAATTAAAGTGTAATCAAATAGAAAACATTTTATCTGTAGTGTGGAAAAAAAAATATTCAGGAGAACGAAAAAAACTAAATGAGACAGGAATGCCCAAGTGCTTGAAATTTAAAGGTACATGTGTTTATTTGCTGAGTTGTTGTGTTCTACCTGTAGCAACTTTGACAACAGGTGTGAGCTTTTTCTGAGAGTGTAGGTAGGCCTGCTGACCGCCAGTCTTCACCTTATTAACGTTAGCACATATCTGCTGGAGGGTTACCTGTAAACACCACAAGCGCACACATACGGTCACACAATTATATTGCATTTGGATATATACACACATATATTATATATAGAGTAACCCCTCAGTTTTACACGGATCACTGTTTGCGGATTAAGTCTCCGCTGGGCTGGTGGCGGTAACACATTTTGGCTCTGAAAAAAATCCAGTAATACAGCGAAAACCTTAAAAAGTCAATCACCATAAAAAGCAGAAGGAAAAAGTCTGCAGCGGCATGTAGCCTGACTGCTCTGTGTCTTGTCCTTGTATTTTAGTGTTTTAAACTTTTACCCCTAAATTTTCAACAGTTATCTCAGCTTCAGTATTAGTAAGCTGTGCCCTGTCTAAACATGTGGGTAGAGAGTTATTTCAACATTTCTTGCTAATGCTAACTATTTATGCAAAAAAATGTTTTAAGCAATAAAATTCTCTGATTATTTATTTATCTTTACATTTTCTTTAAAGGTAATGCATTAAACTGGGTTTAAAATGAAATTAAAGTGATCTGGGAGCAGATTAGGGTTTATATATATATATATACACACACACATACATACACACACACACACACGTATGTACTACAGAAAAAAATTTAATGCTCACTGGTTCCCTATGTGGGTCCTCCCACAGATTTCCATTGCTGTCACTGGAGGAGGCCACACTGATGTAATGTTCATGGGAGCCATTACTGCCCAGGCTACCATAGCCGCTTGAGCCGTTGTTGTGGACCGGCTAAAAGAAGAGAAAACAAGTAAAGGATGGCAGTCAATGGCATGGAGAGACAAGAGAAGAACAAGACAAGCATGTGAAAAAAACAAAGTAAAGAGGCATTTGTCATGGGCAGATATTTGACAAATTCAAAAAGTCAACGTTAAAATTAGCTTGGAAGGAAGCTTTACATGCAGTTATGGAGTCCTACGGACAGTCTCACCTGCAGGAAGAGCTTGTAGATCATTGCTTGAAGTTCCTTCACATCCTCATGCATGACAGGAAGCTCCGTTTTGTTTCGTGCAGCAAACACATCTTCATTCAGAGGCCCCCTGTGGATACACATTACACACACAAACACTAGCATATTACTGTTCTTATAAAGCACTATGTACCACCCAAAAATCTTATTTTATCATGCATACTTAACCACAAATTTGGCTACCAACAAAAAACAATGGCTTTTTAATTTTTTTATTTTATTTTAGTGTGTATAAATATATGTATTCTATTCTGAATAGAAATTGCACACACACAGACAAGTGTAGGGCAGAGTGAGCAAGATCATAGGGCTGCTCACCGAAGTGTGAGAGTTGATCAATCTAATTCATACATACTGAGATGTTAATGCTCTCCAATGTTGTTACATTTCAAAGTGTTCATGAAAACAGAACCGAGGCTTGAGTGACCTTAAAAGCAGTTGTGATGCTTCCAGCACTACTAGAGGATTGTTAAGCATGATGGAGTGACCGGCTGTTTGTAATTAAGGAAGCTCAGAGTACTGTGGAACAGCCTGGAGCTGTTCAACATAAAAGCCACAGATGTTTTTGGGATTCCAGTATTTATTTGGGCACATCTTAGCTTGTTTCTTCGAACAAGGCCATTCAGTGCATCCGTCATTCACTTAAGCAGGATGTCCTTGACCACGATTAGCAGATTTTTATTCTTCTGCTGGAGCTGATTTGGCCATTCTGCACTTTTGCTCACATCACAGACCACTTCAACTCAATTAAGTGGTAGTAGGTTCTTTACTGTGAGCCCAAGTTCATGTTCATATCATTTGAGGTAACCAGAAAAAGAACATGCTTATGTGTTTTGTTCCTTCCATACATACACCATCAGTCAAATATTTTTTACACACACTGAGGTTTTCTATTTTGCATGTTTGTCACTTTATATTTCCAAAACAATAAACTTAATAAATGTATGGTATTCAATGTCTGAGTACATTTTCAGCCAGAAATGTCTGACCTACACGAATTATAATTCAATTTATAATTATAAATTATATAATAACGTGATTATAATGATATTGTGTCACAGCCAATGGGATCAAACAGTTAATGTGTGCATTTAAAGTTAAAGGACAGTCTAGAATTTGACTTTACATCACCATAAACCAGCTATTAGCATGTCAGAGGTAGCTCAGTGGCTAGGATACTTGCCTCAGGGACCAAGAGGTCATGGGTTCAAATTCTACCTTCAGCATACCCCCACTGGGTCCCTGAGCAAGACCCTTAACCCCAAGTTGCTCCAGGGAATTAAGCAGCGGGAAAAAAACTGTGCAGTGCAAAAAGTGTTTTGTTGCTTACGTGCGGACTTTGTGCCTGCCGATGATGAAGGCAACCTTGCGGTTCCAGGGATTAACAAAACTGGACCAGCTGGTGTCCAGTGTGATGAAGTCTCCGTTTTGACACCGGAAACGGATAGGAGAGTGCTCAAATGGAGGCTGGCCAGCATACTTCAGAACTGCACAGGAAATAAAGCAGTAATATCTATATGAATATTCACGTTTCAAACAGGCCTTCATTTGGACAACAAAGAGATTAAGGCTACATTGTCATGTTAAGACTGGACTGCAGAGTGCACTATAGTCAACAATCCTTCGTTTTTGTTTTTTTTTTTGTTTAAGTATTTGTCTGGGTTGCAGAAACCAAAAAATACATACTTTTGCGGTGCATGACCAACAGGAGCATACGGTCCTCAGGATGGATGCAGGTGAGCAGCGATGTGCCTATTAGGTCCTGAGGGAGGTAGCCAAGCAAAGGCACAGCACTGTCAAGACACACACACACACACACACACAAATCCTTAAAACTCACAGAAGATTCCTGAATTCATCAAAATTATGACCAAATACTCACTTGGAACACCTAGTTCACCCCAAAACATAATGTCATTTCTTACAGGGATTACTTGCATATTGCACCTTTTACATAGTATTAGCATTGTAAAGCCCAGTATAGCAGTGGTTATTAACAAATGACGCTTTGTGCAGCCTTGGCATTCAAAATTAACTGACTGTGTAGAATATAATGTATAGGGGGTCCTCAAGTTACGACAGAGATCTGTTTCTACAACAGTGATGTAACCCGAATTTTGGTGTACATCGAAACCCCAACACAGTTAGGAAACCTATAACACAACTAAGAAACAATGAAAAAATGAGTGTAAAAATAAGTGATCAAGGCCAAACAGTGACCAAAAAAATCAACACAAACAAAACACTTGTACTTGGGTAAGCACACTCCCTCCCCCATATGGTGCGCTACTGCGTACTCTGCGTATTCCTCCGCCACGCACCATTAAACTAGCTCACCCATGTGAGCGCTGTAAACTCAAAATGTTGTATACTGAGACTCTCATAACTTGTGGATCCCCTGTATCCAACTGGAAGCACTCACCGGTCGTCTACTTCTAAGAAGACACAGCCTGGTGAGTGAGTGGTGGTGAATATGCGCTTGTCCGTAGGAATACGTGGGGCTGGGGGGAAAAAATTGCAATTAAATAACCTCAGTGAAAACACAAGCTAGCAATCTTAGTGGTAGGTGGAGCTGAAAGGTAACAGGACCACACCCTCATATCCTGAGATGGTGCGTTCAACCAGAGCTAAGCAGCAGGGCTGTTCCTCTTCCCCACTCACAACCTGCACCTTCAACAGGTATGGTGTGATCCGGAATGGGTTGTAGCGCATCTCCCCATCACGGTCCTTCCCCCCTCTGCACATACAGCCAGTACAAAAAACAGAGGTTCAGTTCAGCTCATAAAAAGGAGAAGCAACAATCCAAATGTAGTTATTAAAACAATAATTCACTTACAACTAGGGCTGATCAGTTAACATGATTACATTAACATGTAGCAGAAAAGAAAGCTGCTCTTATATCAACAGTGTAACCAAATTTAGCATTTTTTCATCCTGTTTATGCACAAATTATATTTTAGATCTGATAATGTGTATTTAGTTGAGTCATGTTTGTTAAGAGTGTAGTTTGTAAAAGAAAAGAGTCAAGAACTTGCGACTGGGCACTGACCTGATTCTACAGAAGAAGGACTTGACCTGGGCACATTCAAACAATATTGCAGCTAAAGAAAGAAAGAGAGGCAGTAATGTAAATTATGGTATTCATTACTGTCACTAAAGTAGGGGGAATTGTACTTCTGCTGAAATTATGATAGTTTCAGTAATTTCAGTAAATCTGTATTAACCATCCAAAGTTTATTATTACTTCCCTTTTGTTATATTATCGAATTATTTATTTACACATTCAATTTTATAACAGGTTATGCAATGAACAACACCAACATTCATGGAATTAAATTGTACTTTTGTGACTTTTGTATTATTCCAGCATTTCTCAAGGACAGACTAAAGAGTAGCATTTATAAGGCTACATGACATTTATGACAACTGACATTAATTTCACACAAACATATGGGCAAGTTCCAACAAGCCTTCATAGTCATGACACTGATGAAAGCATCCTTTATGACCAATGACAAATATATGATTCAACATTTATTAATGTGATCTTATGTTAGTTGTCATAAAAGATATTCACAGGTGTCATACAGCCCTTCAGCCCTAAATGCTGCCCTTCAGTAAACTGCATACTCTAAAAAGTACCTTCTATGGTTTGAATGTTTATTTCCCTAACGGTAGGACCAGCAAGTGTGTGTAGAGGTATTTATTAAAAGTTTAAAATCTGTATGTGATTGAAAGTCTGGAATCCACTTGCTGCACTCACCGCTGCCCGTGCCGACGTTCCAGGGAGGGAGGTGTGGCTGTGCTGTGTGAGAGTAAAACACGTTGACATCCTGGTGGAACAGCAGCTCTACAAACTTAGCAGAGTCCAGGAACTTGCGCTTGCAGTTGAGAATACTGGGCGCCTGCTCAGATGCGTACAGTACCCGGCCAGTGCCCAAAGAAAACACAATGACAAATGTGTCCTGTGGGAGGAACAAGAAACAACTGCTGTTAGGGCCAAATGTTTGAACCACACAGCAATTACTGAGCTGACTTTTCAAACATCTACTGAACATTCAAGTAACATTTGAGTAGCTTGGGGTTTTACTAAATGCATAAATAAGAAAGTAACAAATGATGACAGAAGGTTCACTGTGTTGGAAAGTCTGAAAGCCTTAGTCCATGTAGTCACATGGATATGAATTATAATGGTGTCAGTGATCAAATGTTCTTACTGTATTTTTGAGAGTGTGCTCAGATGTAATGCCCTCTAATTGCTCCAGAGTGCAAACAGTGGCGTCTTTCCTCTCCTCCAATCCGTTGCACATCAATAATTTGTAGTACTCGCTGTTTGCTACAGGTGGTGCCACAGAGACAAGAAGAGAATAAGCTTCAGACAATGGTCACACAGAAGCAAAGTCTGATCAGTGAATGACTGTTGGACCACAATGGCCAAGAACAGGTGGCTTAAATGTCAGATATTACAACACAAGACATAACATTACATAACATTAGGATTTACAATGTTGACGCAACATAGGCTTCACTAAAGAATTCTTATAGCCGTGTTAGGGTTTTATTTTATTATCCCGCTCTAGTTTTAAATAGGTTCACAACACAATGCTGCCTGGACTCAACAACTGTAAAATAACACAAACACTGTTAAATAAAATCACCATTTGAGGGCAAATGTGTCCATTTTTCTGAATCCCATCGACAGGGACTCAAACAGTGTCTGGTTAACTGCTCATAGTGTAAAAAACACCTGGCAGATCAAGCTTTATGTACATTTTGATGGTAAATCGGTCACCTTAAAAATAGGTGTTACTTTCAAAACAAAACTGATTCTTGAACTCATAAGGAAATGTATTCAAATGAACATTTCCAAGCTTTGTCATTGTCACATGCTGAAAGCGCTAAACAGGTTCACCCCGAATTACGCAATCACTGCTAAGTAAGGCCTTTATCTTCACCTACACACAAGAACAACATTCTACAAGTGACTATTCACACTTTCCATGAAACGGCACCACAGAACCAAGATCACCACACGACAAGGGCAACGGTGACAATGTGTGTTAGGGATGGAAGGCTTCTGCTAGCTGATATTTAGAGCGCAGTTTCCATTTGTGTCAGTCTGCACCCTCCCTTTCTGCAGCCCCAGCACTCAGACTATTACATAATCAACGTCTCTGCTCCAAAAGAGAGCTACAAGCCATCGCTGACGTCATCTAGACTAACCCGCTGGCAGACGCTCGCTTTTTTTGTTTAGCATGCTTAGGAGTATCTCTATTTTAAGGTGATGGCATAGCTCAGCTTTTTTTTTTTTAGCGTAGCTGTCCACAAGCAGAAATTTATCTCACTCCAGTTGTGCTATCAGCTGGACAGACCCTATGAACTGCATGTATCGTTTGCTGTCTGGCTGCAGTCGAGGTGAAGCTGGGTTAAGTACTGATCTTTCACGGTCGTGTTGCACATAGTGCAAAGTGAACACTGAATAATTTTTCCCCTACTATAACTACAGCGCATTAAACAATTTAAACTCTTTCATTGAATGCTTCCAAATTATAATCCTTTAATAGATAAAATGACATTGACACTGTATGATTGATCCCACTGTGAACTAATTTTTTTCCAATAGTACAGCATTCTACACAATTTAAACACTTTCATTCAACACTTTAATTTACATTTAAATTGGTAATATTACACTGTACATTGTACGACTAATCAAATGATGCATACAAATTTAACTCGATGGGAAGAGACATTTCCACTGGCATCCATAAAACATACAGAAGAATTTTATGCAGTAACATGTGACCTTATGCTTGTATAAATGGTCAACATTTGGTAATATTTGGTCATTCTCTGCGATTTTCACTCTCTATTAGTTTTAAGCTGACAGGCTGGTCTTAACCACAGCTGACAGGCTGTGCTTAACTCATTTTCCTTCATGGTGAATTAATCTAATATTCTGTGGTGATTTACTTGATTTAACCTTTGAACAGTGGTTGATTTGAGAATTTGAAAACTGACCGGTTAACTACGCTGTGTCAGGTATAATACTGTTCTCTGCCCCAGTGGGTGTACAGATGTTTAACATTTTTTACTCTGGAATAGAGCATTGCGAATCTACATCTGTTTCAGAATTGAGGTAAAACTTCTGGTACTGTAACAACTGTTATCTGGAAGTACAATACATTCCAGTCATTTTATTCAAAGCGACTTACAAGTTGTCGCGTACACTGAAGACCTGAAAACTGCTTAAAGACCACAAGCAACCATGTGTTACTTGACAAGCAAAGTGCAGTTGGTTGTAAAAAGCCACAGCTGGTTTTTGACAACCCAATAAAATTTTTGGTTTTCCACTTTCACCATTAAAACACAACCACAACTGATGTCAGACACTGTGAGCTCTTCTGACTCCCCATCATACTTCAGCTGAGCATCCATAGAGTACCTTGAACTTGTTTGACACAGTTGAGAGCGTAGTTCAGGGCCTCCACGGTGCTGGCCTTGCTGCGGCTTCTCTTCTCAGACGGCAGCCGCTTCTTCATCTCCTGCACTGTCTGCATCATCTCCCGGTGGGCGTGGTCTCTCTCTTGCTCCGTTTGCTCGCTGCAACACACGCTGCATGAGTTATTAAACGATACTGCGAAGGTTTGAAGTTGAAATTTCTAGATTTATATGACATTAATATTATAAAGGTCATATGTGTTGCTGAGCTGACCTGCATCCTGTGTGGTGTCTGTTCTGAGCAGAGGCCGCACTGTGGAGGCTACTGGACGATGAGCCTGCCACAGACTTTAAGCTTAGTGGGGACAGAAAGAAACCATTAATACACTAATGCTCACATACACATTAACAAGAGGTAAATGATACAAAAAAATACATGGTTTGATTGATATAATGTCCTTTAATATAACGGACATTACAATCAGGTGATAAGTGATGACATGCATTTTCACAATTTTCAGATATTTAACCTAACTGCATTCATACCAGAACCAAAATCTATTGTGATTTCTTCAGAACAAAATATTTTCAAATGTGTTTACTGCAAATTTATCTTTCGGTCTGTTCATTTACGTTCACGGATACTCAAATACCAAAATTGTTTTTTTTTTTTCCTATAGTTTCTAAATTCCAAACTGTGCATCTTGTTTGAATTCTCAACTTTCTGAATAAATATTACATGATGAAATCCGAACTGTATGCTTGAATAGGTATGACTTTTGGCACTTCACATAACAGTGATATTTACCTCTTGGAACTGCCTGAGCCTGTAGTGCTCCCAGGGCTCCGATTGGCTGAACGATGGCGTGACCCACCCATGCTGTCGTTTCCACTGCTGGAGTCGTGGCCGCTGTTCATCTCCACATCCTCCTGACCCTGCTCTCCTCCAGAAGGTTCTCCTCCACTCTCCTCGCATGCTGCAGAGCTCTCATCTGTCCCTGGCTGTCCTGGCTGCTCTTCAGCCTCCTCATCCTCCCCCGAGCCAGACCCTGAAGGCGGCCCAGAGCCAGATCCGCTACCGCTAGCTCCCGGTTCGGTTTCACTGCTGGCTTGGTCCACCGGAGCTTCTCTCCTCAGAGAAGGAGAGACATTCCCTTCTCCACCCTGACTGCTCTCACCACTCGGCATGCCCCCCCACTATGCCTTACTGAATTTCCCAAATGGTCACTCAGTCGATGTTTGGCTGTCCTCTTGTTGCTAAGCCAGTCATCAGTGTCCCTCTATGAAGAAATCCATCCGTAGTTCCAGATACTGGTAGGCTCCTTAAAATCTATTATTAAAGCCCAGATCTTGAGTAGTTCTCCTATAAGAAGGAGAAAAAATTCTGCATTGGAACTTTTAATAATGCACTATACAATCCAAAAATGATCTACAAATTCTCTACATTCAATTTTATCGAGACCAGGATGGATTGTATTGCATTTGAAGATAGATCAAGAATGTTTACATATCATTCAGCACAAAACAAAACCACATCATGTGTAGCCTTATACACTTGCTTTTCCCATGAACAATACAACACACCAACAGCATGGTCAGCTTTTGTTCAAAACAGAACAGATCAGTATAACATGCAGGTCTGTTGCTGACAGCAGCCCCAGCCATATCATTTCACAGCCTGGCGGGGTCATTGGGAAACAGTCCAAGTCATCGCAGCCTTGTTATATAACAGGATTTCACTGTTCAGTGAGGTGAGAGTGAGTTAGGAAGGCTTGTATACAAAGATATTCTTATACGGCTGTAGGATATGGACAAAATTATATTTGGCAATATTGTGCTGATCTGTTTTTATGGTGAAAAAAACAATGATTAATAAGAGATTGGTGAAACAAGAATGTGACGATTAAAGAGCAGGATTTCATCAAAACAATTTACTTTGTGATATTACAGTTTTTCTTAATTCTTCAAAAGACTTCTTAATTCTTCTAAAAAAGACTAATTTCATCAGTTATGCACATTTTCTGCAACACACTGAGATTAAAGATTAAAGGGAGATTAAAGGGCCCCTGTCATCACTTTTCTGGAAGTAAAAAGGCTTCAAGTCTATAAATATTGTTTCAAATTGTACATTCATTTCCTCAATCCATACATTCAACCTATGGAAAATAAACTACAAAAACAGCCCTTCCTCAAATCATAGTTTTTGTCACAAAAACCAACACATTTAAATCCTTATTCTGACTACAGCAGTTTAGCCCTGCACAATCATGCAACGATTCGTCATCACCTTTAAGTGCTAACAGAATTCCAGTGAATCAAAATGATAGCTGCAATGTCCTGTTCTCTGCAGGCTTATGTCACATGCATTACTGTGTAACTTACTACAGGTTTTTAAGAGACTGTACCATGCAGTAACAATTCAGTTTTGTCAGCAGCCTTGGACAAGTCCAAGGATAGGCTGCTTTAAAAGGCAACTAGTTACTTAAATCACCCCTGGCAATTAAGTATTAATAGAAAGTAAAATTTAGCCAACACAAAGCTTGCACTAGCCTTCTTATAGGCAGGAGCTTGCACAATGTTTCTGAACGTGTGTATAGATTTCTTTTGGTACTTTTGTTGTTTATAGAAAAGTAACACTAGAATAAAGGGCTACTAGATGATTCAACTCATGATTTATAATCTCATTTATCACAGCTTTAAATTCTGACATGTCTGAAATCAGGTAAAGAGCATCCGATGTGGTGGGCAGATTCAGGCAGTTAAAAATGTGCATCACCCAAGCAGTGGACATTTGTACAAAGTACAGATAGCTCAGTTTCTTTCCCTTTAATTCTACTTTGTGAGGCGGCTTTAAGATATGCCACTGTCTGAAACTATACACTATAAACAATAAACATTTGAATACAAAATGACCAAGTGTTATCCTTGTATTTCCTGAACCATCTTTGATCATACTGTACTTTATAATACTGATATTGAAGAGAACTACAATGTGAAAGTGAGCTTTTGAATCAGTTGTGTAGGGCTGCACAATATATTGTCTCCTAGTCATTATCTCACTGGTCTCTGCTGAAATATCACCATAGGTTGCAATATGCAAATGAGCATGTAACCAATTAGTACTGTGCGGTATAAACCCATGGGAGAGAATTTGATTATACCGGCCTACCGCAGAAATATCCTCTCTTCGCAACAATGACAAAGTTGCGTTACCTGCGCAGAACCACGCCTACTTACTGCTTGCTTGTTTTGGAAAATGGATGAGAGCAGAGAGCACAAGGAGGAGCAACTTGTTAAAAAGAGTGGTCAATAAACATTTATCACTTGACAATCACAGCTCCAGGTGAGTCACTTGGTGCATGTGATTAATCAAGTTCTTGATGTAATCCATCACTGCTCTCAAGCAAAACAGCCAAGCGGCTAAAATGTCATCATTGAATTTAATATGGTATGATAGAGTTTTAGTCTACTTTGGACAGTTTGCTCATTTTAAATATGCAAACTTTCTACATGGCTTCACTATATACTTTGACAATTCTCTGACTGTTCTCTTATTATTTTATATTTTTTATTTATTTATTTTCTTTCCATAGTATATATCCTGGAGGAAACTGAGTCCTCTGCATTTAACCCATTTGCCTGAGTGAAGCAGTGGTACCTTGCTCAAGGGTCCCTCTGTGTTGCCACTGGCAGTCCTGGGATTCAAACCCACACACTTCTGACCGCATGGACAACTCCATAACTACCAGCCCACCAGCTGTCCAATATTAAAACCTTGCTTTGGCAAGATGAAGAATAAACTTTGGTCAAGCCCTTTATGAACTGTCATCTCTCTCATTGATCTTTTACTGTCAATATGAGATCAGAGGGAGATTTACAGATAACACCGAGTTTGCTCTTCTGCTCATTTTCACATTGTAAATAAAACGCCATAAAACTGACGCCTGCCACACTGTTATATATGAGAAAAACAACCTGGGTGGCTGAGTTTGTTATAGTGTAGAGATTATTACATATTGCAAACACGTATAGGAGCGGTCTCTTAATGAGGGTTAAAAACAATATGCTCCCCAAAGCAACGAAAAAAACAGCTTGGTCATATAATATAGGTCATGGTAAGTTACAATACACCCGCACAAAACAGCTTGTTTTGACTCAGCTGAGTTTGTGATGTCACAAGAAACAATTTATTCACTTGCCTCATCCTAATCTCAGTCAATGGACTGCTTTCTGAACAAGCAGCCAATTAGAAGAGAGGTTATTTACAAATATCATATAATAATGGATAATTGGATAATGATCATATAAATATTCAAAGGGACTGCTTTGGTACATTAAATAACATTCAGACCATATATAGATGAAGAAGGAAGTAAGTGAGCTTTATAAAAAGTGCTGAATGATCTTTTTTCAGCACATTCAAATGTGCTGGATACTTGCAGGGCGGTCACAATTACACAAACTAAAACAGGAACGCATCAGAGACTGGTTGTTAATTTGCATGACTGTTACGCATATATTAATCTCACCTTCTGGCCCGTCTTACAGTAAGAAACAGGGGCCGATGGGCACACCCATTTGTACGCATATTTCTAGAAATACTGCTTCTATGGAGATTTTTCTGTACATCGATTACCAATATGTTTGACAGCCTTAGAGGTTCACTCCTCTTCAGAAAGCTGCCTGATAGTTGTGCCCATGTCAGGTTAGCAATGGCACAGCAACAGTTGACCCTGCAGGTGGGATGCCAGTTAGATCACACACACTAATAATAGGACAATTCTTTACAGTTGCAGAGTGTCAGTTTGCTTGTGATCTATACTCGAGCCTGACCTACATGGGTTTTTCTATGTTCGATGCTGATATTTATCTGCCTATGCCGATTTTTTTCTAATTTTTTTTTCACATGAAGATTTAAGAACGGCATTGACAGTGCAACGCCGCATTTAAGCGTTTAAGCTTTCTTCATTCTCCTGAGCAACTTTGTCTTTATGTATGATGAACAATGATGCTGCACAGAGAGGGAGGGAGGGAGGGAGAGAGAGTTGACAATGTATCTAATCAATATGTTCTTTAATACTTTTGACCCATGGCTGATGGTTTACGTATTAAATACTTGCTAACCGTATGCTAAAGTGTAGCGGTAAGCTAACCATAGTATTAGCGGCAAGATAACCGTAAGATAGTGTTAGCAGCAAGATCTCTGCAGGTGCCAGGAGTGAGAGCATGACATGCGTGTTCCACAGCAGCAACACGGGGCTGCTCACAAATGCACAATGTCTATTAATCAGCCTTAATATGCATCGACATCAGCCTATGCCAATTATGTAAAAATGGCCAAATATCAGCCCCATTAATTGGCCAGGCCGATAATCGGCCGACCTCTAATACATACGTACAGTACAGATTCTTCATAGACCGCAGAAATCTGAACATTTAGAACGTCTTTTTAAACCCAATGATGAATAAAACACTATTTGTTTGACCTGACTAGTATCACTGGTGCCAGCCAAAAATACTGTAAAAGAATTTTCTGAAGGATTCTATTCTGATTTTCATGCTTGCAAGTTTTACATAAAAGTAGTGAAAATTGTAGTGTATGCATTTGCACATCATTTGCACACCAATTCTGCCCTCCTGCTCTAAAAGAAGCCAACAGGCTCGTAGTCTTGTGGCACTATTTACATTCATGATATGATGCGGTTAAAACCCAGACACTACACAGGAACATGCTTTAGTTTCATTCT
>JBBPDB010000134.1:8967122-8983599 GCA_037974465.1 Brachypetersius altus
TTTATGCGTATCATTGATTTGTATAATATACGTATATTTATCTGCCGCTCCTTAAAGGTCGGGCCGTGAACATAGTTACTGATATTAAACCGGTCCGTGACCAAAGAAAGGTTGGGGGCCACTGGCCTAAACCACATCCGCAAGTCTGATACACCTCAATGAAGAGCTGGATGCAATTGAGTGTTTTGGTGATGTGTTTGTGGAAAAATTTTTCGTATGTAAGTGAACACTTTGTCACACGTGAACACGCCTCAGCACAGAGTGTGAAAGTCTTTCTCTGTGTTTAACCCATTCACCAAGGGAAGCAGCGGGCAGCCAGGAATACAGCCAGGAGCAGTGTGTGGCGATGGTACCTTACTCAAGGGAACCTCAGTGGTGCCATTAGTCCTGGGATTCGAACCCAATCACTAGGCCACCAGCTGCAGATTTGAGTGACTGTTCTAACTGCCCTGTAACTCCAGTTCTGAATAAAGAAGCAGAGTTTGGGCTCCAAACACATCTTGACTGATTAATTACATCAATAAATGTAAAACTGATTTTTGGCTGAACCATTCCTGTAGCCAAGTCCTTCGAACTGGAATCAGATTTATTTTGGGAACGAGGGGGGATCTGTCCGATAGAATCAGTCGTTTTCCTCCAGCGAGTGAGAGGAGCGCAGAGGCATGACGAGCCGGAGCTGTCAGGGTGTTTTGGAGCGTTCATGGTGAACACTGTCCATCAGGTCCAACTTACTCAGTTTCACAGTAAAACTAGGCCAGATTCGGGCTGGCAGCTACAAAATGAAAGTATAAAACCTTTTTTTTTTTCTTTCTCGAAATTAAGCAATTAGATACATTTTATAGAAGTTTCAAAACACAGATGCTAAAACAGACCTACTTACATATATCCACGTATTTGGCCTGACAGTTAGCCACGCCCACTGAGACTATAAGAAGTTTTCCACCCCGTTTTAAATAACATTTATGGCATTTTAGCAGATGCTTTTATCCAAAGTGACTTCCATTCCCTAACTACTCTCTCCCTGGAGCAACTTGGGGTTAAGGGTCTTGCTCAGGGACCCAGTGGTGCTGAAGGTAGGATTCGAACCCGTGACCTCATGGTCCGGAGGCAAGTATCCTACCCACTGCGCTACCTCCACTTCAAACCTTCAAACCAAATATCCAGATGATGACAGCCTCAATTACTAAAACAACATAGAAATCCAATAAAGAATGACACATTGTACATAGGTGCAAGAAAGGTTATTTTCCATGCTTTAGGGAAAGTCCACAATGCAGGAGTGTATAACAGTCACTTTTAAAAGGTCTGTTCATTACGGAGATGGGAATTTTTTCCAAAAGGAAGTAACAAGAGGAAAGGTGGAGGAAGTTCATGTGAATGGCTTGAGAGTCGTCCAGCAACTGCCAAAATAGCAACACAGCAACTTCAGGATTAACTATTGAGTTAACAATAAGCATACAGTGCATGTAAGTAAAGCAATCCCCCAGATTTACACAGAACAGAAATCACGAACACAACAACATGAAAACTGCAAATATCCTCCGCCTTTTTTGTGGCAATAAATATATTTTTTCTGGATGTTTTCACACAAGGGGACTCTGTAGCCGACCTGGAAGCACTTTTTTTCAAAATTATGAAATTAAAGTGTTCTGGGTGCTTATTTGGGTTCATATATAGGGTTTATACTTTAACAAAAAATAGGCATTTTAGGCATTTTTTAAAACCAAAACACAACACGGATTTTCAATGCGGGTGCTCTTGGAACGTAACCTCTGTGAAAAGAGGGGAATATTGTATACAGTTGATGCTTTTATTGCAACTTTATTATTTGAAAGCCTTTGTTTGCAGTATGAAAGTAAAGTTAAGTAACAAAATCCTGCATGTTCAAGCGATTCCTAATTGAAGCTTGAAGACCAATCTAAATTGAAATTAACAGGTAATAAAACAATACATATTCGAATAAGGATTGAAACTTGCTCAAGGGTACCTGACTGGATGCCAGTCAATTATGCTGTTCTCTTCTTTAATAGCATAACCAATTCTGTAAACAACAGTGCAGAACGGCCCTCATACTATGGGAAAGGTTCAGGGTCTGGTTTCTGTGTGGGTTTTGAGCTCCTCAGCACAGGCCACCCTTTACATAGTTAAGTCATGTGAGTAATGTGATGTTCTAGTCTCTAACACTGCCAGGAGATACTGAATATTTTCGCAGCAAGATTAGTACATAAGTGATGGGGTGAGAGCCTGCAGCGACCAGCCAGCTACAACTTCTGCATTCTAAAATAGATGAGGAACAAGGAGTACAGATACAATACAGTCCCCTAACATATGCAAATCATAATATTTAACCTGAGACACTGAATCTCGTTTTAGCTTAAACAGGGTTCTTCTATTCATCCACTCAATGTCTGTATGCCGAGAATACCCAGCATAACTGAGACTACACGCTCATTACAACCGATTACACTCATAAGGCAGACGGTTTTATCTAAAGCAACTTACAACACGAGGAAACACTCAAGTTTCAGGACAGTGTGAGAACCAGAGGAGAGTACCAAGTGTTAAATCTTTATGTAAGAGAAACGCAAGAAGATGCATTAGGAGAGGAGGTGCTAGAGAGCGATTCTGCTGCTCTGATCGCCTTTGGGACCTAGTTGCACCAGCAGGAATGAGACCAGTCTGGACTGGGTTTGCCTTGTGTGTAGGGATGGTAGTGTTCCTTAGAGGATTGGAGGGAGGGAGTAGAAACGGCTGAATGATAGGGTTAAGGTAGCTGGGTGCAGACCCAGATGTCTCTGTAGGCAAGAGTTACTGACTCAAGGTTTTGAGGGCAAGTCTTCCTAAGCAGGTCAAGCCTGCCCATATGTTGATAACGTGAAGAACACAGTATATAGGTTTGTTTATGAGGTGTTAAATTGCTGGCCTTTTCACAGCACACCCACCAGAGTGTCTCTGCTTATTGTCATCTCCACTGCAAGCACAATTGAAAATGTCATATTGGCCCATTTTATCAGTGAGAACAGGAGGCCCTGTGTAGTGGGTTTACCCTGAGGGCACACACATAAAATATACACCCATACATACAAGACACATACAAAAATACATAATAATGTCACTGATCTTATTTTTTTCCTTGTGCTCCATAAAAATCTGCAACCCTGTTAAAACATTATCTGAACAAATGGAAAAAAACAAGATTGGTGAGTCTCTCTTACACACACGCCACTTACATCAAATAAAACGCAAATATATAAACAAAAAGAGAAACAGTTATACTTTTTCTGTCAATTAACTTTGTTACAATATTCTCTTCTGAACAAATCATGAGTATAGTCTGGTGGGTGCACCACGGAGGAAGTTTATTTTTTATATTCAGTTTCTTTTGTATTCAGTTTTTTCATGGCTGGTGGCACCACTATTCTGTTGGTGCATCAAAACACTATTGCCATCCTCTATTAATCGAATCAAGTGTGTTTGAGAAATTATTAGGGATGCACCGATTGCAAGTTTCTTGGCCGATTCTGATTACCGATTCTTTTGTAAGTGTGATCGGCCGTTATCGATTTTTCCGATACCGATTTCCCCCCCAGATAACAGAAAATTACAGCTCCTGGGTTTCAGCTTTTTTAATGCAACATGGTAGTTACTTTCCCTGTTTACTGGTTACTTTTATAATAGTGACATATGATAGTGGCAGCTCTACAGCAAATACAAACAAAAATCTAATATTCTTTAATATAAAGCTTTTTTTTCATAAAATTTCTTTACAAATTTAAATAAACAAAATGTAATCCATAAACAAATAAATAAGGATTGGCTTGAAATCAGCTATTCGTGTGAGTGATTGGCTGATCACCGATCAGGCCAATCAGGCCAAAAATAGGCCGTTTCCGATCACTGGCCGATCAATCGGTGCATCCCTAGAAATTATCAAACTGTGTGACTCAGGTCCTCCAAGCCTGCGGCTGACACACCCCTGAAGCTAATGATACTGTGTGAAGGAAAAACACTATGCTTTTGGGATTAGTACAACAACGGTAGGACAACTAATCACAGGCTCTACGTTTCAGCTAAAGAGCCACACACACACACACAACAAATACCTCTGAACACAACACACTCACTGTGTCCAGTTTCTGAACTGCATGACTTACTAAATGTTGTTTTATTATCTTTAAGCTTTTGGGTGAATTACCTTTCACAGTATCCAAATCGGATTTTGAATAAAAAACTGATCAAAATTTTAGACTTCGTACATACCTATTTGTCAGGGTTTGGGCAAGGCCCCTTACTTCAGCATTCAAAGACATTTTGGACAACGCCATTCTTCCAACTTTGAGGACAGTTTAGGGAAGAACATTTTCTATTCCAGCACGACTGTGCCCCAGCACACAAAGCAAGTTCTTTAAAGACCTGGTTGGATGAGTTTGATGTGAAAGAACTTGACTGCCCCACACCTCAACCTCATTCAACACATTTGAGAGTTTGTGAGCTAGGTCTTCTTGTCCAACATCAGTGTCTGACCTCATAAATGCTCTACAGAATGAAAGGACACAAAATCCCACAGAAACGCCAAAATGTTGTGGAAAGTTTCCCAAGAAGAGTTGAAGCACTTACAATTGCAAATTGGGGGTGGGGGGGGGTGGAACTCTATATATTTGAAAGCAATGTCATTAAAGTCTCTGTTAGTATAATGGTCAGGCATCCCAATTGTTTTCTTCCAATAGTGTACAGGTTGCTTATAGTCAAATATTAAGAAAATACACCTACTGTCGATGTTTGTGAACAACACTGAACAGGATGAAGACCCTCTGAACTTCAAAAAGTGCTTGTACCGAATATTTCTAAAGCCTTTATGGATTTCTAAAGCCTTTATTGTTTCGTTGGATAAACCCGTTCAATAATCTGACCACAAGATTGTGTCCATCTTGTTGACATCCTGTCTGTGGTCATGCCAAGGAAATTTTTTGAACCAAAAGACATGGATTTGCTTCCTTTGTTAAGTCAGCTGGTGGCCAAGTGGTTGCACCTACAATTAGAAGGTTGTGGGTTCAAATACCAGGACTGGCACAACTGAGGTACCCTTGAGGAAGATACTGTACCCACACACCGCTCCCCTGCCTCACTTGAAGAATGGGTTAAATACAGAAAAGGAATTTCACACTGTTCACACTATGTGCTCTGGTGTGTTCACATGTGACTATGAAGGGCCACTTTACTTATTTAAGCAAACAGCAGTTTACACACCTAGATGTTAGTCAGGCTAAATCATTCCATTCACTGAATTATCACAAAATAAGCGCGGACGTTCCAAAACCCCTCGACACTACACAAAACCTGTTTAATACTTGACATAACGTTAGAAACACTTTCTTTTCTGCACTTTTAAACTTAAAATTACTCTTTGATCAATTTCTGTCCCAATGTACAGTCCTGGAAACGACTAAAATAACCTTATTTAAAAACACACATGCAGAAAAGCCTAAGCGTTAATATTATGAATGACACGAAAACTGACTAAAGTATTTTGAACGCGTTTATATGAAAGAAACGAAGTACATTTGTGGGTTGTTTCAGAAGAAAAACAAGGGAGCTAACAAAGCTAACTTAATGCTAACAGGGGCTAAAACTTCATTTATCTCGTTAAAAAATAAGCTCCCAAACAAGAAACCAGCCACTGTGAACAATATCTAACAAAAGGTATCAGACAGTACTCTTAAACAGGTGCAAACAAAGTTGAACTTTGTTAAAGTAACGTAAACAGCCAGCAGAAAATGGCAAGCTAACAGGCTAACCTGTTGCTCAGGCAGGCCCCTGAAAGTTTGGGCGTTGTTTTTAGCTGCAGTGTCAACATTAAAAAGACTCTTTCGCAAGGGAAATTCATATAAAACGTAAATAAGCTGCATGATCACAGATATAGAAGCACTTACATGATTCGTAGTGTGGTGTTTAGAGGAAGTCCTGCTGTGTTAAGTCAGTGGTGAGGTCGGAGTATCTGTCTATAGAGTTCCAGTCTCAATCACTTAAAGGAGCAGCTCCTAAAAGTAAAGTAAAGTGGCCAGAACAAATAATTTTTCGCCTAAAATAAGCATTTAATATGTTGTTTTTGGTTTGTGTTGCTGTATAGCCTTCACCGTCTCAGCACTCCTAACCTCAGGAAGGCTTCACGATTTTATAGTTTTTTGTCATTTTATCCACCAGTGGTCTCATATTACAGTACCAAGTGTGCTCTACACAAGAGTGTAAAATCAGAGCACGGTGACTATTAATCTCTTATCTACAGTTTAGTAAATGCATTTGTTAGATAAAATGTGTAATACAGCACTAAACTTTCTTGCCAGTTAAAGTATGTACAAAAGTATTGGGACACATGATCATCACACCATGAGCGACCCGTCCCCTTTGCAACATCTCTTCTTGGAAGGCTTTCCAAGATTTTGGAGTTCCTGTGGGAATTTGTGCCCAGGAAACATCTCTTTCGAGATGACAGTGGATCCGTTGGTGCTGTTTACATTTTCGATTTAGCTAGAGGGTCCCTTTAAGTGATACCTGAAGGGTTCTCTTAGGAAATTAAATACACATGTGACATCTTGGATCCTACAACATATGAATGCAGTTTCTTTCCCCTCAGACATTTTTATGTGGGATTGTGGTTATAGAGAAAACAATCAAATTGCGAAATCAAACGGAAATCGCTGTTGTTAAGGGGAAAACCTGTCCAGGGCCCATAAACCTGCATCTTTTCACATCCTGTTTTCACATCTTCAAAAGATTTCAGGTTTTCTCCAGGCAGGGGCAGTTACTGGCCTAGTGGTTGGGGTAATGCTTAGAATGTCATTTGAATCCCATGACTGCTAACGCAGTCTTCTAAGACAGTCATCTGTGCAATAACGTTATCTGCATAATAATCTTTCACAGCCTCCCCCAGAGATTTGGTGCCATGCAGCTGGTCAAAAGCTAGAGGGCGCTCCGGCGAGAGTCCAGAATTAGAGTACAGCCATTGAGACTTTGTGCAAAACTGTAATTTGTAAATGGTTAATTATTTTACACTGGCAAATACATTCACCTCTTGGAACTTGGCTGTCTGGTCAGAAAGATTTAGCTTTGTGGTAGCCATCCCTCAAGGTGGAGTTTGGTTTGTGGGTTTGGGCTCCTTGCTTCCAGTGAAGTGTAATATTAATGCTTCAGCAAACTATTAAATTATGTATTTGCATAATTTGTATTAATGTTGTTAAAGTCCCTTTTGGTGTAATGGTCAGGCACCCAATGGAAAGCAACTGTCATTAAACATAATTCAAGGAACACTTTTATGAATGCTTCCATTACAAATGTGTAAGTAAGACTGTAAATCTGTATAAGTCATTTTTTCAGAGATGGGATTAGCCTTTCAGGATAATAATTTATGTGTTAAATAATTACCTGCATAGTGGTCTTTTCACAAACTCCACCAGAGATCCTCCACACTTAAGAGTGGTGATGAGGTTCTTTTCTGTATAACCTTATATCCTTTCTACACCAAATCTACATTGAATGGTTGTGTCCAAAACCCTAACTTTTCTATCCATGAAGCTGAAGAGGAGGGTCCAAAAGAGATGGTCTTGGACTCTGGAGAGATGGTTTATTGACAGGTGGTCTCAGATTGTTCTTCCATTCTCATCAAGTATTACAGGAAATTACTAATTGCTGTAATGTTGAGATTGCCATAACATATATAACATTCTATAACAAAAATTCTATAACAATATAAGCCTTTATTTTCTTAGACTAAAGTTACTTTAATTGAAAGTCAGATAATTAACTCATGTGAGATAATTAACAAAGAAGTTTTAATTTAAAGATGCAAAAAAAAGAGTGCACTGTTTCCTTTTCAGATTTTATTTTACAGCAGAAATTATATAAAGCATTCAGAAAACATTTTCCATATTTTAAGGGCAATTCAAAATGTTTTGCATGGCTTCAGCAGCTGAATATTTTTTTTAAACATATCCAACAATTCAGTGATGCTCTTACATGCACAATTACAGAAAAATAAATTTCACAAGAAGGACAGAAAGTGAGAGGTAGAGCGAGGGAAGGAGGGAGAGAGAGAGAGAGAGAGAGAGAGAGAGAGAGAGAGAGAAAGAGAGCTGAGGAAAAACAATGTGAGGGAAAACTCAGAGGAAAAGGGGAGGGATACAAAGCAGGGAATGAGAGAGAGAAAGGGGGCCGGGGTTGAGAGAAAGAGAGAGGGAGGGAGGAAGAGAGGTCTAATACTAGTTTTACATGCAGAGTGTTGATTGCCCACTGCCCTGTAAGAAAGTTGGGCTTCTATTTTTAGCTATTTTTTTTTCTTAGCGTCATTTGAAAATGATGAAACGTGCATTAGGGTCGGGAAATATGAAATCGATGTCCATAGATCACTGAATGCCTGACATTCTGTACCACTAATTGCATAAGAGGAAGTGAACTAAGCATGTCTTTCGTTCGTTTTTTTTTTCTTCTTTTGACATAACTGTCCCACGTTCGTTTGATCTACAGTTCTCTGCTTAAAAAGAAACGGAAACTTGTTTATTGCTCTGGATTTGAAAGTGAAGAGTGGTTATCGGTTCATATCAAGCCTAAAATTTGTATATTCCGGTGGGGTGGGAAGAAAAAACAAAATAATGATGAACTCACTGTTTTATTCTTGTTACAGTACAGCAAAGGTTGTCTTAGCCAAAAAGCTAACCTGTTGAATGCTTATTGTCTATCATTCGTCCATGTCTGAGCTGAGCGAGCACCAAAAGTAAACTAGATTTTATGTGAAGATTTTGGTTGAAACAGCCACACACCAGGAGTACAATGGACAAGGCTTTGGGAAAGGGATTCTGTCCGGAGAGAGAGTTAAAGCTGGATGGACCTACACACGTCACGTTCGCCTCGCGCAGAAATATAGAATGAATGATCTAGTATAAAAGACTGACGCCTGCTGAATTAGCCTGTGTTGGAATATGACTGGATTATTCCAATTAGCTTAATACATTTACAGCTGAGGTATTCTTTTCAGGCATTTCCATTCCCACAGGGATTTGGAGATGCTAAATGACTAATGCCTAAGCTTATGCTCCCTGGTCAGTTTGGTGACAGTGGTTAGATTTGAACTCAGCAGTCATACGACACCTGTCCTGTACTCTTAAAAATAAAGGTTTTTTTTACCTTTATTAAACCCACTCAGGCCCTGAGCTAGACCACACCAGACTCTGCAATGTGATCTACTGAATTGCGGACTTGGACTTTCCCACACAAACACCTCACTGAAGGATGCCTGTGCAGGGCTACCTATTTGCAACTGAGCAAAATCTCAAAGGCCCTGTGCAGGCAGTCCACTGTGGGCCATCAGTGGAGCCCTAATTGGGCCCCTACAGGGCTTTGCACGGCTTGCTTGCATGCTATAGGGAACCAGAAGTGGCCCTTCCACAGCATATGCACTTTTTTGGCACCTTTATTTGTAAGAGTGTGCTTCCCGACTTGTGCGACTCGCATTTCCGAAAAGCAATGCTTACGTGAACATCTCCATGATGTATGTACGGAAGTATATCATCACGATAAGTTTCTCCTGTTAATTCTGAGCTAGACCCAAAGCCCTGACCCAGTCTAATTGAGTCCTCACGCTCATCTCCAGAGGTTTGTTTATTTTATGCTCCCTCCCCGTTTTGGCACCCTGAGTAAAATTACAAAAGGGAGGCAGACTGTTCCCTAAGCTGAAAGAACCGTTCACAAAATGTTGGTCGTCTGAGACACAGCAGACATGTTGAGGCAGACTGCTGCTTCCATTACTGAGTGTACTTCACTGTTGTTGTGTACGGATCGGTGTGTGTGTGTGTGTGTGTTTTAATGAGACTTGGTGATGACTTCCTGAAGTTTAGCTTGCATGCTCAGTGTTGGAAGAACAAACCGTACTTTGACTCGAAGGAGAGTGGAGAAACAGTTCTAATCTAGCTAATACTGATGTAAAAATTACATGACAAAATAAGGTCAAGAATAAGGTAAAGAGTCCTGTTCAAGCTCTGTTTCTGCCTGCAAATAATACTGAATTGCTCTGTGATATGAAATGAGTGTTTTAGACGTTACACAACTTGTCCTATTCTACTGACCTATCTGAATACTGACAGGAAAAAACAGGCATGCTTAGTGTATTATTCGGTCAGTCCGAAATCTGATTCTCATGCAGATGGCCCGTACATTTACAAATCTCTCTTAACGCTGTGTTATCTGGCACCCTGTATGCATATAAAAATGAATAAAATTAACTGATGTAACTATATTAATTCAATGTTTTGAATGTGATCAAACCCAATGATCCCCATAAAAGAAAATGGTTTAAAAAGGTGAATATTTTAGGGAAATATTCCACGTTTAGGAAAAGGTTGCGGTTGAAGAGGATGGATGGATCTGGGCTATGGAGGGACTCTTGTTTGAACAAAACCAGTTTTTAGCCTTGCATATCCACATGTATCAAGAAAACGAGAGAAATCAGTTAACATTGACCTTCACCACAAGTTATACACTCCTGAAAGTGTTTTTTTTTCTCTGAAGCTTTCGCTTTTAGGCACTTTCTACAATAATACTGATATTAAATCTCTGTGATAATAAGAATGAAAATGCAAAATCAGAAGAAATTATAAGTGTTTTTTTGTGTAGAGACAAAAAAAAAAACACACACAGACACACACACACACACACACAAAATATCCCAACCAAATAAACAAACAAAAAACCAAACAAACAGGAGGAGTATCAGGCTGACATGGGAGGATATAGACACAAGCCATAAGACAGAAACCTGCCAATGAGCACCATACTTTCTGGTTAAAACAGACTGAATGCAGCTGCTGGTGTGTGTGAGTGTGTAAAAAAATTCTCCCTCTAGGCTGAACGCTTCGCTGCTCACATCGAGTCCTTTTTTCTAACCTCCCTCAAAAATCCAGAATGGTGAACTGAAGCCCTTGCGTGCAACTTCAAATAAATAACAAATAACAAAGGAATAAATAATTACAAATTTCATGACTGGGCCTAGTAGGACATAATGTAAATTCACTTGGTTTAAGAAAAGTAGTGTAATGAACTCATGGCAGTCTTGATCAGCGAAATCTCAATGGAGTTTGCATTCACTCTGTAAGCACCCTGTACAGCAAGGCGGTCTGACCGAGCTCGAAGAAATGGGATAGTGTTAGTGGCTTCTCATCATGTAGGCACACTGCTGATTCAAACCTACCATGGTGTGTCCTCTGTAATGAAGCGCATGCATTTTCAACCCAAGTTTCTCTCTCCATGCGGCACTCCATGATGCGCCGATTTCAGAGCCGGCATAAACCTCGGATGAAGCTCAGCTTAGATAATGTTCTAGTCTCCGAAAATATTATGTAATGCTACGCAAGACATAATATGCATGGTTCTCTGTCTTTTTTACGACTCATGCTGTCTTCATCTACCGTCATACCTCTAACAAAACCAGTTTGGAAGACCTTTAGAGATTCGGTCTTCCAAAGTCGTCCCATAAACGTTGACCCCACGTCCGTTTCTCCAGCGCAGAGGGAGATTCCCTGTTCTAGACTGCCATTTACACAGTCTTACCAATTTATTCCCTGTCTTCATTTCCAACCTTTAATCATCCCCTTCATTCCCAATATGACACATGACTTTAGAACAGCTTCACTTCACCACCTCCACTTCTGGGCTTTTGTGGACCAGTACATGTTTGACAAGTGCCCGATTATCACAGGAGAGAACTGATTTTAGATTCCCCTGCGCATTGTGGAGACCTCTGCTGTATGACTGTGCAGGAGATGAAATAAACTGAAGTAATTTATTACTATTCTAAACTGTGATCTGTTCCTTGAAAGATATCTTAGTAATCTCCTGTTGAGCAATATAATTATTCAGATAACTTGGCACCTTTGGCGAAATAAATGAAAAGAGGAAAATAAAGAAAGACAAAACAAAATATCCTTAATTGTTTAAAGCCCCAAAAAGAGAAAAGGAAATATAAAGCAGTCATATTTGATAAGGTTATTGGGGTCTCGCCTAACTCTATATGTTTTATCATGATTTTGCAACAATGTCATGCTTTAATAAATGCTCTTTGTAAGAACATTTCAAATAAAAGACTCTTATAGTGAAATTGTTTGGATCATTTTACAGACCATAGCCACTACAATTGTTTTTCTTTATATTATGTTCTGTGTCATTGTCTTAAAGTTTCATGCACATGGCTCCTTCTTTGCACCAGGTATTTACATTATGTACAAACAATACAACCATACATCTTGGGCGTTCAAACAAAACTATACAATATATTTTTTGTTCTTTTTTTGTCTCTTGTCGTGTTATTATCCCTTTTATGAATAAAATAATATAGATTCTTAAATACAATCCTCTTCGGATAAAGGTTCTGGCCCTCCGTGTACCTTCTGGCATCTTCGTTATGTACAGAGACCACGCATTAGTCAAAAATATGGATTTCACTTGGAGTTTGTGTAATAGGGACCCTTCAAAAAGTCTCTAAGAAGTCAAGGCAATGCTATGTGAACCTCCACTGCAAAGCTTTTGGCAGCTTCTTTCTGGAGCATGTCAAAATGAACAAACAGCAACAATGAAAACCACTAAAAACCATGGCCACGGCGCGCACGCACATACACACAGCGAAAAGTTAGGTAAACCTAGCAAAAATATTGTTTCTGTAGCACAATGTTAAAGACAACTATATAAAAAAGGAATGAATCCAATAAAAATATATATAAATCAAAATATATGCAAAAGGAGAGGCAAATGAGGTAAGGCAGAAAAGTAATAATGACCTGTACAGACAGGACACAAGAAGGATGGCAGGGTTGGAAGGATGCTAAGAATGGATGCCAACGCCACAATATTCTAAATATGAAGGAAAGGAGAATCAAATGAAAAACACAAAACAGTTCCATCAGCATGCAGGAGCATTTGGCTCAAACACATGCACTGTTTCCAGATTAAATTCAGCAAACACGGGACTCACAAAGTCAGGCCAGCAAAAGGTGACATTAAGAAAAGGACTCGTTTAGAAAGTCAAAAAACAGTGCACACAAAACAGGTACCCCTATCGAGATTTGGCTCAGTCCCAAATCGTCACTAGTTCCCTTTCTCCAAAAACACAAAAAGTAAGACACTGATACTTCAGAACCTTTGCCTAGACCCCATCTACATTCATATGAAGCCCATTCCTTTTTTTTTCACAGGATGAAAGGATGGCTTAGTCAGAAATGAAGATTTGTGGAGATGATACATTGAGCTGGCTGAAAACTCTGCATGCATATGGTCAGTGAGATGAGGTCATTTTTTTGGTTTGCTTTTGACATTTTTGTTCTTTTTTTTTGTTCAGACTGGTTGTTGTTTTTTTTTTCATCTTTTCCCTTTTGATATATAAAAACGGAAATCCTAAGCAGGTTCTGGCATGATTACGTTAATGCAATGCCATGTGTTCCTCTCAACTCCTTTACAAGCGCCTCCGGGGGGAAAAAAGCCTTCAGCTCCATGGCAATCGCTCCTCTATATATTTATATATATATATTTATATATGTTTTTTTTTTCAAAGAAAAAAATCTATGAAGAGTGCAAAAATGGCATGAAGATAATGTCATATTTCCCCGATATAGTCTTCATTTAAGCAGAACCCCCCACATCCTCCGGTGGAGAGGAAAAATACACAATGCTGTGGCAGTACCAGAATCAATAGGATCAGTTGAACTACTGTCAGTAATATGACCGTCATGTTCTACCATCTTCTGGGATCCATTGTTTTTGTTTTTCCCGTTGAATAGTTTTTGCCTTTTTGTAAATTGTTTGTCTCTTGTAAAAACAGAAAGGGGGAGGGAAACAGTCTGGATGTGGACGTTACATTGCGACGGGGCTCTTTGGCGAGCTCTCATGTTCCTTGGCCTTTTTCAATTCTTTCGCCCTGGAAGAAACAAAAGATGAGAGACAGGAACACAGGATTAGATTGTGTTCTGAATCAGCTTTTGGAGATTTCCACTTTCTCTCATATAAAATGTAATATATTAAAAATATATTACAATATATTATATGGAGTATATATTGACTACAATCACACCATATACAAATATTTGGTTTTCATACAGGCAGCTTTGATCCTGACTACAGAAGAAGTCATTTCAACATCAAAGAAATAGTTCTACCCCATCGCTCCAACTGAGTACTCGGGACCCCCGGGATGAGGGGGCCCCTTGAATGGCCTAGCAAGGCTAAAAAGTTTGTTTTGTAACACTGAAAGCCAGTAGGGCTACATGGCATAAACCTACACAAACATGTATTTAGACCTATTCCAAATCGCTCTGGTTCTCATAAGCACTATTACCACTATTTTCAATCATTTTCAGAGAGATTGCATTTGAACAGGGCCCAAAAACTTGCGTCATTTTACCCAAAACACAGTTTCTTCGGTCTTAAAAAGCCTCCTAAACTGCACAGAGCTGTTATTCCTCTATTTATAGTATTTAGAAAATGATCTGAGAATTCATACATTAAAAGTACAGCTCAGAACCATGGAAAAGCACTGATATCAATGAAGGGATGAAACATAACTCATACAATCTTTTTTTTCTGAACATAATTACATTTACACCACCCTACACCTCATTCGCCACCCCCACCCTCACCCCCAATACACTTTAGAGTTGTGTTTTTAGGAAGAACAAAACAACACAAGCAAAGTAAAAGAAGAGTCCAAAATGTCTTTGGTGACATGTGACTTGACGGCTAAAATAAAAGTTAAAAGTTTCACTGCTAGTGTTGTTAGTAACTTGTTTAAAGGGAAAATACAACACATGCACAATACATCAGTGGGGTTACATACAATAAGTTATTTATATAAAACAGAACATCAAAGATTCTAAGATATTAATCAGCAATCAAGTACAGTAATGTCATTTCAGTATTCTGTCAGACCCAATGCGGGCAAAAGTTTTTAAAACCACAAATATTGCTTAAATGTGCAGTCCCCCAAGCCCTCAGTCAAGCCGCTTAACCCAAGGCAAATAGGATATATGAAACAGGCAGCCAGGCATTCAAGAGGTAAACCCTTCCTTAAAGGAAGTGATAGATTTTTAGAGCATGCCCTGAAAGAAGCAAGGCCTTCCTTTGGCCATCATGCAATGCCATCCACACTATTCAGCAGTCCAGCAGTCCTTAGTGCTCTCAAAAGCATCCTCATAACAAGAGAGATGGAGGAAAGATTGAGGAGGAATCAAGAGAGGGTGACTTGGTTAGTGTTGCCTTAAATGAGCCATTATAGTTAGCTAGGCTGTTTGTCCCCTCTCTCTCATTCAGAGGATCAATCCACTGGAGGCTCCAGTTGGCCTTCATGCAAGCAGGCATAAAGCAATAAGAGATAGAGAGATGGAGGGGGAAGAAAGACAGCAGAAGAAAGTGAGTGGGACATGGGGAGAGTCGCTGACTGAAGAGAGATCAGAGATTCAGGTAGAGAGAGCATGATCAAAAGAGAAAGGATATAGGAAAGAAAGGTAAAAAGGGAACAGTAAGTCAGAGGGGTACAAACTGAGTTGCTCAGGCTGCACTCACCCGTTTGAACAGTCTATGGTCCATCAAGGGGCTTTGCGTAAACAGCAAAACAACACCAGATAGCTATTAGCACATAGTGAGGTTCAGGTGGGTTGGGGAAGGCCCAATAGACCCATGAGTGAGCGATTTGCTTTTTCCCTTTGGAGCTTTTTGCACAGTAAAAAGTGTTTTTGTTAAAGATAGCACACTACCAGTTCTTTCTTCAATACGGATGCCTTGGGCATTGCTTAATACTAATACCAATGTGTTTCTACGATTGCTAAGCTTTAAAATCTGTTTTTATTAAGTGAAGAACTTTAAGAGGGTCATTTAAATATAAGCTCTCTATGAGACATATCATGTGACCATGTTTTTTTTTTTCTGTATGTTACATGCCTGTTGTGCTTCTAGCAAATCTGTGTGTATTTAAAGAATTAAGGGGCATCATAGAATAATGAAAACGTCTTTAAGTCCTTTCAAGGAGTCTTCAGAATTAATGTAGATCTCTATTTTTAAACGAAACTGAAAAGTGAGTAAAAGTAAAATACGTTAGGCAAGAGAGAGTGACTGTGAGTTTATGTTTATGGGAGTTGAGAGTAACTGCACCATGAGAGTAACTCATGCTATAACTCACCTGTGGCGACATCGGAGCAGGAATCGCATTATTTTTCTGGCAGCCTGGTCTTGCCTCTTGGTCAGCAGACCACTTCTGACAGAGAGACACATAATCGTTAAAAAGTATGACTGTTAAAACATTTGATTGGCCGAGCAAAGTTTCTCTTGTGAAATATACCCCTGATCACAACTAAATTTTGCATTGAAGCAGCAACTTGTTAAAATTTTTTCTGCTGTTCAGGAAATAAGTTATTTTTAAATTCTGCTTGGTGGCCAGAGTAGCAATATATATATA
>JBBPDB010000134.1:8983699-9000115 GCA_037974465.1 Brachypetersius altus
TTAAGTCCATCTCATGAAAAATCGGAGCAGAAACAAAGGTGTTGCGTTTATATTTTTGTTGAGTGTATATATATATAACTTCCTTAGAATCTGCATGGCTTATTTTTATGTTTCGTTTAATACTTTTGATATCATTTTGATCATTCATTTAATGATTTTGTTTTATTAAGTGTGAAAGATGCTGTGAGTTTGTGCTTGTACCTGAGTTTGTGCTGCACCAGAACTGCAGCTGCAGCAGCATGAGAGTGTGAGTGTGTGTTGGGCCTGCCGAGCTCCTTGTAGCTGCGGTAGTACTGCTGGATCAGCATGGCAGCCCGGCGACTCTGTTGGAACTTCTTCTGTTCATGGTAGCTGCGGAATTTACTCTGGATGAGGATGGCGGCCAGCGTCATCTTCTTATAAAGTGCATACTGCCAAAGAAAAAAAAAAACAGATGACTCCCAAATAACAATTTGGCAAAAATGCCTTTACCTCTAGTGCTGTGCTATATATCAAGTATACGTGTACATGTACTGGTGGCACATTGTCACTCATTTTACTTTACGAGTATTGAGAAATTGTAAACACTGCATTGAATGTCATGCTGACAAAAGTATGTGGGCATGTTTTTTTCAACTATCATATATTTTATCAGGTAAAGCATATGGCCATGCAATCTCCATAGACTCAGTGTATATGTGTAGCAACAGCAATGAAACAGATAGTACTGAAGAGCCCTGCTAATGTTAAGTCATTCTTATCCGCCAGTGACGGATCAACTTTGCTTTGCTTGATGACAGGAGAATCTGCTCAAATGTGCAGTGCGAGCCATGAAGTTTAGTGGAGGAGGAATAATGGTCTAGGACTGTTTTTCTACTGTTTGGTTTTCACCCCTTAGATCAAATGAAGCAAAATCGTAATACAAAGGCAATAGTACTGAATTGTGTGCTTCCAATTTTTGTGCTTTTGACCACAGATTCACTCATCGTCATATTTAGAATGAATTAAAATGCACACTGTGAGCCAGGCCTTATCATTCAGCATCAGTGTTGACCTGGGTAGCGCACCTGTAGCTAAATGAAAAAGCCCATAGTCATGCCAAGAGTGGAGGCTATTATAACAGCCAAGGGAAATTATTGTAAATTGTTTTAGACGGAAAGTTGAAGTACATATGAATGTGATGTTTGGCGCATAGGATTGTGAAACAAACGGTATTTGCTAAATATAATATGATGACAACATTTTTATCACTACTGCTTTCCTCTCTTCCAGTTAATAATACATTTTATTTTATGTTCATTTTAACACATTTTAAGACATACTATTAAAACATTCTGGATAAAAGTGGTCACATTACCTTCAAGGCAATCCATGTCAGCTTTTGGGGGAAAGAGACAGGCATGTAAAACATAATTTAGCTGCTGTCAAGGGCATATGGACTGGCAAAGGTTCCCAGGCTTTGAGCTTACCTGTTTGTACTTTTTATAACAGCGCTGAATAACAGCAGCTGCCAGCTCCTGCTGTTCTCTGAGTGGACGCCCCTGCAGGGGGATGTTTTGGAAGGAGGGATAAGAGGAGGTAAGAGGAGGAGAAGAAAAGAGAAGAGAGGAGAGAGGAGGTTAGCATTAACAAGAAAGCTGTAAGTGCATGACCACGGAGATGGTTTTTGATCCCTTTTTGTGGCTGGCCATGATGTCCTCTTACACTGGCCGAGTTCCTGAAATGGCCTGTTCTTTTTTGAGGAGAAGAGATTCAGACCAAAGTGACATCCTCTGGAGTAGGAAAGGGGTAACTACTTACAAACTGGCAAGCACTGAATCATTGGAAATATCTGTTTAAACATTCAATGTGATATTGACTTAGGAACTGAGGCACATCCCATAGAACAAATAGAGAGCAATGCATTCATTCTCTATAGGCAGGCCATGCTCAGCTCAAGCAGTCTCCCCATGCTTAACTGCAACACTGAAGCTATATCTGCCTGTTAAGCACACACCCCAACAGCAACCATCCACTTAGTCACCTTCAAAACCCAGGATCTGGTTTTAGGTCTTTGGTTTACCTTACAACACCACACAGTACAGTACAGCACAACCTTTGAAACCAGGCCACGATGAACACTGGCAAAACACCAAAAGGGACACCACGACAGCCTACATGAGCAGTGATACCAGGATGCTCCTGAGCCTGGACGAAGCCCTGTCCTACCTTATACTTGCGGAAGGTGCTCTGCACCTGGCGTGCTGCCTCATAAAGTTCTCTCTGCTCGTGGTCAGAAAGGGCGAGTTGGGTGAGGTCCCGCTCCTCTTTGCTGTGGGAGGCGTTGAGAAATTCACTCCAGTCTGCTGGAGATGGAAGGCCCAGTTTCCCAAGAGGGCTCTCGGGTTCCGGCTGGCTGCCAGCATGGCCACCACTCAAGCCAGCAGAGGAAGCCAAGGGCTTGTTGTACAGGAACCTAGGCAAATCAACCATGTTAACACACACTGCTCAATTTAAAACGACATTACATGCTATGTAAAATGTCTGTGGTTACTACAAACTACTGCCTCACTATCTTTCCTGGGGTGAACCAAAAAGAGGTGTGTGTGTGTGGCTGGTCCTGATGTCATATGGCTTTGTAACTAATAGTTTAGTGATGCTAAATATTTTTCAAAAACCATAGTTTACTCTCATGTCACACTTTGCAAAAAAGGGGCACAACTTTGATTTTTTTTGCGAGATGCAACAGGAGAGGGAGGCTGACATACTATGTATCAGCAGATAGACTGCAGTCAAAAATTGCTCACAAAAATGCAACTTTATAGTAAGTGTGATTGAAATCCAATTAGGTGTAAGGTAGGTACCCCTAATAAACTGCCAACCAACTGTGCGATATCAGACTCACTTGAGGCACTAGTTATTAAAAACAGAAACTAGTGAAAGATAAATGAATGACTAATAAAATAACTGTTTGATTTTCTAGGATCACTTCCTGAGTTGAATCATACCTTTCTGCATCTCCAAGGTAGGTGGCCAACCAGCTCATGGTGTTGTTGACTGCAAGGTTGTCCAGAGGTGTTGACTCTGTGGCAACAAAGTTTTCACTCTTGATGCGATCAGGTGTTGCCTCAATAATGTGCTCAGCCAGAGTCATCATGTTCATCTGCAAGATGAAGAAATGTAATTCTTTATACTGCTAGGTCCAAACCAATGCAAAAATAGCACAAATCAGACTAATAAATAATTTACAATTGCAGCATGCAGCATGTAGGGAGGCCTTTTTGTTGACATTTGTAAAATAGTTTTGCTGACAGTTTACCGAAAGTAAATGTGCTGTTCAGATGGTAATTCTTAGCTATTATGAAGTATGTTCACGTGATAACAGCAAAATAACAAATTATGTAAATGACATTCAGATACATAGTCTAATTTGCAACTCATGTAAATGCAAGTAGTGCAGTTGCACAAACTGCAATATGCCTTATACACTGAACAAAAATATAAACACAACACTTTTGTTTTTGTGCTCATTCTTCATGAGCTGAACTCAAAGATCTGAAACATTTTCTACATACACAAAAAACCCATTACTCTCACTACACTCTGTGTTAGTGAGCACTTCTCCTTTGCTGAGATAATCCATCCCACTTCAGAGATAATCCATCCCACTTCATAGGTGTGGCATATCATGGTGCTGATTAGACAGCATGAATATTGCACAGGTGTGCCTTAGACGGCCCACAATAAAAGGCCAATCTGAAATGTGCAGTTTGATCACAGCACAATGCCACAGCCTGTTGACTGCAGGAATGTCTACCAGAGCTGTTTCCCATGAAATGAATGTTCATTTCTCTACCATCATAAGTCGTCTCCAAAGGCGCTTCAGAGAATTTGGCAGTAGTTCTAACCGGCCTCACAACCGCAGACCACGTATAACCACACTAGCCCAGGACCTCCACATCCAGCATGTTCACCTCCACGATCGCCTGAGACCAGCCACCCGGACGCTGCAGCAACAATCAGTTTGCACAAACTGTCAGAAACCGTCTCAGGGAAGCTCATCTGCAGGCTCGTCCTCATCGGGATCTGGACCTGACTGCAGTTCATCGTTGACTTGAGTGCTAACATTCGATGGTGTTTGGCACGTTGGAAAAGCATTCTGTTCACGGATGACTCCCGGTTTTCCCTGTTCAGGGCAGATGTCAGACAGCGTGTGTGGCATTGTGTGGGTGAGCGGTTTGCTGACGTCAACGGTGTGGATCAAGTGGCCCATGATGGCAGTGGGGTTATGGTATGGGCAGGTGTATGAAATGGACAACGAACACAGGAGCATTTTATTGATGGCATTTTGAATGCACAGAGATACCGTGATGAGACCAATTGTTGTGCCATTCATCCACAACCATCACCTCATGTTGCAGCAGGATAATGCACGCCCCCATATTGCAGGGATCTGTACACAATTCCTGGAAGCTGAAAACATCCCAGTTCTTGCATGGCCAGCATACTCAACGGAAATGTCACCCATTGAGCATGTTTGGGATGCTCTGGATCGGCGTATATTTAGCAACAGCTATTGAAGAGGAGTGGACCAACATTCCACAGCCCACAATCAACAACCTGATCAACTCTATGTGACGGAGATGTGTTGAACTGCGTGAAGCAAATGGTGACCACACCAGATACTAATTGATTTTCTGATTTCTGATCTTTGAGTTCAGCTCATGAAAAAACAAAAGTGTTGCGTTTATTTTTGTTCAGTAACATATATATATATATATATATACACCTCTATTTAATTAACAATGTTCCTAGATAAATAGCATAGATTTGGATAGTTCAGAACTTCACTAACTAGGTTTTGCTTGTTAATGCTATGAATTTGTGCTACACTGTGCTTATTATGCATTTAAACTGGCCAATTTACCAATTAATGTTACAAGCCAATTAAAATAAAAGCTTTTAGCAAACATGAGAAAAAGAAGTTTCTGCAAGCTAATGATAAGGTCTGCCAACAGACTGGCATTTTGACAAATAACTGCAGGTAGCTTCTCAAAATGGCAAAACAAGGGAAAATGACAGCACAAGAGACCAAACTGTTTCAGTTGTTTTCAAAGGCATGCTTTGCTTGCTGTTTTGCATACCAAGCCTCTCCTGTGGCTGCGATCACCAAGGCTAAAGCCAAAATATCAAAACATATCCAAATGATAGTCATCTTTCAGGATGCTAAAAGACAGATTTGCAACAATATTTTAATCTTCAAAATACTTTGCTCTGCTTTAGGGCCATAATCAAACATAAAGCCCTGTTCCGACAGCCAGCAAAGAATCATAAGGTACCGAACACACAAACTTGATGTCACGGTGGTGGGGGCTAATCCCCCACGACCATGAACTATCTCTTGGAATGGAGCAGACTGGAGAACGAGGATCCATTCTGTGGTTTTTATTCAAACGTACTCAAGAAAATAAACAAGGCTCAGTGGCCGTTACTATAACCTGCATCAGAAAACAAGCTGTGGCTTCAAACAGAAAAGTGAGGACAATGACCGAGGACAGCATGACACCCCAGCAGAACTTAAATACAGAACGTGATTAGCCGCAAACAAGGAACAGATGATAAATGTGATGCACAGACAGAAACCAGCTGCAACAGAAAAGCACATGACATAACAAAACCACATGATAACAAAAACACGTGACAAGCACACAAACACCCAAACCTATCAAAATAAAGGACCCAGAACCTGAACAGAACACACAGAAAAGACACAGACCCAGAAAACTCCAAACAAAAAGGCAGTGTCTAACTCCCGCCACTGACCAAGCCGTAACACTTGAGCAGCATTTTTAATTCGAACAATTTTCCGGAGTTTTAAATCAGTGGGGTCAAATTGACCCCAAACATAAAAGATGTTTGAAATATTTAAAATAACATGAGGGTTTTTTGACGAGACAGAGTGATGTACTGTTCATTTAAAAAAAAACACCAATGGAACCAGTCCTATAACTATTATACTGAGAGGTCTGACCATTGAATCTAGAAACGGAATCTTTGTTGTGACATTCAAAATATATTTCTCTGAAAGACTCTTATGAAGCTGCCAAAAATGGTTCATGCAAACCACTGTTGGTTCCTTAAAAAGTCTGTAAGTAGATGGTTCTTTAGAGAGCCCTCTCCGTAAATGTGAGTGCAAAGAATCCTATCATTGTTTAAAGAGCCTCCAAACAACTTAAAGGTTCTAGGAAGAACTTGATTTAGAACCTTTACATTATGTGAGGATTCTTCTCAAACATGGTTTTAGAAAAACAATGTATTCACTACCATCACTCAAGGAACCATTTTTGTCATTTTCCTAAACACAAAGTCTGGTGGAGATATACAGAGCATGAAAGCGTAAAATCCCTCTGTAGCGTGTATTTTAGTGTAAAAGTCTTCTTCACCAAGAAGTAGTCAATTCACTCAATATATAAGAAGCACCATAATGTCTTTTGGTAGCACTAGAAACTTGAAAAGAATGTTTATTCAACATGCAAGCATGTGGTGCTAAAACTGCAAATTGTAATTTATTGAGTGTTGGAGTTCCTCAGCATCACACTCATATGGCATGCCTCTTGTTTCACCAGCTTTGCCTGAGGTGCCATTTTGATGGGTTTGCTGAAGCTGTGAAAATAACAGAAAACTGTCAGACAGACTTCAACATCGCCTCAGTAGAACTCTCCCTGTGTTTTGAAAGTCTTGACCGAGCCACATACTTTATTTTTACACTGTCTTAGAAAATTACTAAAACTGACATCATTACTGACTTTGCTGTTTGTCATGTCAGCTGAGGGGAAGGACACAGCAGCAGGCAGCATAAGGTTTTGCGAGAGGGTTTTCTTTATTATATCCATCACATTTCAGGCTCACAAACACAAAACACAACTCAAAGGGATGTAGTGTCACGTTTCCTCGAAGGACCTTCACACCACTACGTTTAACACTAACACTCCTCCGGAGGACCTTCACTCTGAAGAGACCTGGTTAGTTCACACCAAAACTCAGTCTGGGAGCCTCTCAACTCCACTCTTGTGAGAGCCCTGCAGAGGAAGTCCCACTCCGTGAGAGGCTGCGTCACGCCGCGTCATGCCTGTACGGATTACTGACAGAGAGAAAGACAGAGATGGGGGGATACAAAGAGATCAGCATCCAAGCCACTCGTCTCAAGGGCCCTGTCTGCTCAAAACGACAGGCTAGGTTCCTCAGTTGAGCACACTCCAGAGCAGTACAGGTTCTCTGGTACAAGTTCACAAGCACACAGTAGTATGATACAGTAGATACAGCAGAGCGATACTGTTTCCTTGATCTCCAAACACATACTCTCCAGTCTCTTGCTCATGTTACTGAGTGACCACGCACTGGCTCTCTGGTTCAGCCAGGCGTTAAACACACACACACACACACACAACCAATCACATGCCGAAGACACTCACATATTAAGTCAACCTATAATTACAGACAGGTGGACATGTTGTTAGATACCTGGCAACCAACGCCTGCTGAACTGCAACTCCTCTACACCTGGGCTGCATCAGCACCTAACCACACTCTCCTCACACACGCACACAAACTCCATGTGCAGAGCTAGTGTCTCCTAAAACTCTGGTGGCTGGCTTCTTAACGGACAAGGCTGAGGCTTGTATCTATGAGACTGAAATCACACCCGAGTAAAGAGTTTTTACTTCAAGAAAAGGTGGCCTATTTCTGTAAGTGCATTCATTATTAAGATATTTTGATTCACCCTGTATTTTGAATCATATATTTCCTACAGCATCCAAAATCCATACAACATCCTTCAAACCCAATACTAAAGTAACCACTGAGCCACAAATGCATTTAACAGAAGCAAAATTATAGTGTAGGCTGTGGTGGTCACTGACACCATGCATAAAACATATCCTTCAATCCACCCAGACTTGTTGAGCAGCTCAGTGCGAGAACCTCTCTTCACCTCTGTAAATAGCTTAATAAAAAAACAATCAAGTATCTGGAGATTTGGAGATGATTTATAGTACTTACCTACACGGCCACAAGCATAAATGGGGCAATTACTGTCCGTCAAACATATTCCTTCAGCTTTATAGCGAATCAAGTGGTCACCATTCTTTTGTTCTT
Source organism: Brachypetersius altus (assembly GCA_037974465.1). Lineage (NCBI taxonomy): Eukaryota > Metazoa > Chordata > Actinopteri > Characiformes > Alestidae > Brachypetersius > Brachypetersius altus. The sequence goes on from JBBPDB010000134.1 coordinate 8,991,812, forward strand.
CCATAACAGTCTCTTTAATTATCTATTAATATGTGATCTTGGACAAGGTGGTGACCATTAACAGAGGAGACTTCCACCCATCCATTCAAATTACTGATTTGAATGATTTTGCAAAATTTCGAACAAATATTAAGATTATCCATCCATTTATCCACCAAGCATACTGACCCATGCTTTAAGCACCTCTCGGTTGTTCTCTTCATATTTTTATTCATATGTGATCTAGAGGAAGATGTTAACCATTAATCGGGAGACTGTCATCCATCTATCCATCCATCCATTCATCTATCCATGCATCCATCCATCAATTATATAACACATTAATTTCTGTGTGATAATATCCATCAGTATATTATCTTTATTCATATGTAATCTAAAAGAAGATGCTAAACGTTAACACTCATGTTACATTGTTATTTTTTTCATCCATCCATTAATGTCGTGCGGGGAGTGTTGGTCTTATTAACAAAACATGAACATGAACATGGCCCAAAACACAAGGAAACCTTAAAACAGCAGAAACATGAAGGACGGGTAGGACGAGGGTATGTGTGAGGGTGTACAGACAACCAAGACGTGAAACCGTAGAACTTAAATACAAAGTAGACAAAAGCCAAGAACCAATAACTAAACATAATACATTACTGATTTTAATCATGTTTCAAATTTTCTAATAAAAAAAGAAGTGTGATAAACATCCATCTACCCATCCATATGCCAAACACATCCACTCATCACAACTCTGTTGTTCTTTCATAACAGTGCATTTCTAATGCATTTTTATTCATATGTGATCTAGAAGAAGATGCTAACCATTAGCTGGGGTGAATTTCATCACTCCATCCACAAATCCATCCTTCCATTGATCATCCATTCATCAGTTACAAATCACATTACTGCTTTTAATACATTGTGCAAATAACACATTTCCATAAAACATGCTTGTTATCTTCTGTCAACATTAAGGTTCAGTGTATTGTCATCAACAGCTGTATATAGTGAGATGAAATAATGTTGCTCCATGATCAGGGCTCATATAAGAATAACAATTCACAATAACACTACCTGTCTGAACTGCAGCCAGTGGATGTAAACAATCCAATTACACATAGTGTTTACATAGATGTAATATTAAAGAAGCTTTAAACATTTGCTCAGCCAGACCACACTGGGCAGCAGAGTATTGCATATAAGTGTATGAATAGAGGCGTCACAGTGTGTCGTATGTAAGGAAATTGCATTAGAAACAGGCCTTTCAACAAGTGGAAATGAAAATTTGGGTCTGTTTTCATGCAAAAACACCACGGTAAATGCTTAAGATGGTATAAATTTAAAACAGGGTTATAGGGCAGTCTTTGAAGTTTTCTAGACGTCACACCAGGGAGTGAAGTGTATGTTCCTTTACCGTAATGAAATCAGATGTTTTGCATCAATTTTCATCCGGACAGTGAACCCACTGTTAAGTTCTCTCGTTGGCTTTGGAAGCTGGCTTGAAATTAATCCTTAGACAGTACAGATTCAGGCGCATTAGTGTGAAATCCTTCTTCTAAAGCAAAAACAAAGCAAATGAGGCAATTTACATTGCTAATGTGTTTACATGGATGAACTGCCAATCTGTAAGGATGCTGGGATTAACAGGGCATTGTTTAAGAAATAAACAAACAAATAGGCGATCTATCTTCTAGAGTGTCATGAATATGTAATTTAATCAGCTGTGGTATCCTGTAGGTAGTGACCTCTTGCAGTGATTCCTGGGTGTGAAGTTCGAGGCCAGAGGAGGTAATGGGACGAGCTGGGTGTTCTCAGCGTTATCTGCCTTTGACATATGTGAAGGCTCTTCTAAGTGAAGCCTGACACTCCACATAACATTTTCTTGGGTAAGTGTGTACTTATGTAGGCACAGCTAATAACAACTGTATGATGACTGTACAGCTTATCAGTACAGCAGCTGAACCGATTAATTCAATCACATAACCATTGTCTGTTTGTATTTTCTTTGTACTTTAATATCCTTTCAGAGATGTAAATTGAAGGAAATCTTTTAAAATGATGCTTTGAATTAAAGGCTGCTACCAGACAGCAGTGATTGATGTATGGATGACTTGGATGAGGAATTAGCTTTAAGATATTGTCTCATTCTAAGCCATCAGTGATGTGACTGAAGGTCAAGTAAGCAGTATGAGCCTATTGATATTGTTTCCTGGAAGACTTAATGGACCAAATAATCTGCACCATGCATTGTTGTTTGCAGGACTGACTATCACTGCGAAATGCAAGGAAAGTAATAACCATCACCTTGAATAATGCATGGTTATAGTCGTATCTTTTCATACTGATCAATTATTCACCGTTGTTTTGCTCCCAATCCGCATGTTTTTTAATAGTGGTGGCTGCCATCACATCAAAATAGACCCTTCCAGGAATTATTCTTATTCTTTCTGCCTGTTTTATTAAAAATTGAAAGCAGTTACATAGACTACATGAAGGGACAGAAATAGGACATGAATAATAATTTCTCTAGGCATCTGCATAGACTACATGAATTCATAAAGTTAAAGATAAGGCATGTAGCACAGTTCTCAATGTGAGAGACAAGAGAGTGCGTTCTTGAAATCTGTCCCTGTCTTGTTGTTGCTCTCCTATTGCGGGAGAAAAGGCTTGCTTTATTCCTGTCACATGTTCTCCATGGTCGGCCAGGCAAAAATGTTACACTCCGTCAACTAAGACCTTTGAATGTGAGGGCTATTGCAATGTTTCTATTGCAAAGAGAGGGCTATTGCAAAGATTTTTGAGCGACTTTGACCAGAGCTAAATTGTGAGGGCAAGACGACTGGATCGGAGCATTTCCAAAATGGCAGGTTTTTCGTTTTTTTCCAATTACGTGGTTAGTACCGAACTACTAACTACACTAATCTACTCTACAACTAGAGATTTTTGTCCTTTAGACCAATTCGACCACCATGTATCACTTGCAGGTGCTACTGAAACAGAAGCTGCTTTTACTAATTAAGAACAGATCCTACCTTTGTCACCTTGAGAGTCTACTGCTCATCAGTGATTAGTCTGTACACTAAGATCTCTTACTGTTAGCCAGCTCCATAGTGCCATTCTTATATTCTCTTGCTTGCAGTCTTGCTATCTGGTGTTGAACAGAGATGAATGAGTTCCCACATTGAGTTTTGTTTTGTCGCAAACTTACTTTCTCCAGCTTTAGGGTTTTTTCTCCATGTCTTTCCCCTTTCCCCTGATCACTAGGGTCTTGGACTCTCTAAAGCTCCTATGTGACAACACAAGTGACTTGACTTGACAAGTTGGCCCAGAGAAGGACAAGTGACGAATTTGTGACAGATTTATGGGTGCCTAAGTCTCGCTGATGTACATGAGGAGTGAAGGGTTATTACTGTAGCCCAAACTGCTGAAAATGTTCAAGTTAATATAGAAAATAGAAAGACTCACCTTGTAACACACAAGATTTAAAGGATTTGTTACTAACGTCTTGCCATGTCTTTCTGGGTCAGAGGCGGGCTACAGAATATTAGCCACTTGCATTTTTAATTACTGGGAGATGCATTCAACACCTTTTACATGAAATCTGAAATGAAACACAGTGCCAGATCTATTTATAGATTCAGTGGGAGGACGAAGATGACTGTGATGTATTTGCCCTTTTTTTTGTTTGCTGTTACTGAATTGGAGACTGAGATTTGTAGACAGAGCCATGGATACAATAACCCACAGTTCATTAACCTTTCTAAAATTATGGAATACCTATTCATGAAAAACTTGTTCATGGAGGACAAATGTTAAAATAGCAATAAATTGTTGTAAGTTAAGAATGTTTGTCAGGGTCCATGGGGACGAGTCCCCAGGACCCTGAACTGCCTCGTAGGACTGAGCAGTCAGGACGACAGAAATCCATTTCGATGTGTTTTTATTCAGAAGCCAAAACAAAAGGGCACGGTGGCCGTTACAAGCAATAACTATGTTTCCAAACCAGAGACGAGGACAATCGAGGACATAAGGATAACTGAGGACATCTGAGGACAATGATCGACAAAGGGTAGACACTCACGCAGACCTTATATACACGACAAGACTGGGGGAAAACACGGGACAGCTGGGAGGCGCAGACAGGAAACAGGTGGGGAACCAAAAACACGTGACACAAAGCACTTAAGGCAAAACAAACACAAAGCAAAGTAAAAACCAAAGCAAACACTGTGGCCATTAATGGCCCTCAGCCGTGACAAGTTTCCTTTCCTATATTGCCGTAGCGTCCTCCCCTTTTCCCGACCCTCACACGATAATGACAAGCATATTAAGACATAATTTATGACAATAATGATATCATATATTGCCTGACCTCTCAGACTGTAATATTTCTCACGAGTAAATGGGAGCTGCCACTCGTCGGATCATCATGTCCAATACCAAGTGTCGGCCAGTGGGGTATGAAGCCCCCCAGCACTGGGTCGTGAAGCACTGGAGCTGTATTCTCTGAGGCAACTGGGATGAGTTTGGGATCCAGAATCAATCCAATCCATGTTGTCCATGTGGCTAAATGCAATCAATTCCTCAGAGCAATCACCAGGGGTGTGTCAAGCTTTCCAAAAATGGGGGTGTTCTGGGATGGGAAAGCCAAATTGTAAATACAATCACGACCAATTATAACTTCGGGAAGTTCTACATGTATATACACCGAGGCCTGGCCTACAGTATGGAAATAAAACCGTAGTGCTGTTGATGACCCAGGACTTTTTCATACCTTAACAATTTTTACAATTATTTATTTGTTGCATCTAAATCTGACGAGTGTAAATACCAGGCAGCGATGACCGTGTCTGAGACACCACTGGTGTCTCAGCGGTGCTGAAGTCTTTCTTCTTCTATTACAGTATTGCAATATTGCAGCCTATGTTTTACTGGATTTACCCAAGAACGTTCTAAGTGGTTATATGGCACATACCCGTGTATCACGTAGACCACAGCCCTGTAAATCCGCACGAAAATTGGGATTTGGGAATTTGGGAAATTGGGAAAACTGGGAAAAGTCTGTCAGTGACCTATTCAGCCGTCTAGAAAATGCTGGTGTTATGACAGATATCACTTCATTCTACCTGTTGAGTGTTCTGCTCTTCTTACAAAACGTGGCAGACTATGCTTCGTTCACTGATGCGCGCCTTTTGAGTATACGTCTGGCTTGCTGACCCGTGTAGCATCGTTCTAATCTGACAAAAGTGGGGGTGGAATCGTGTTTCAGCAAAAGTGGGGGTGTTGAAACAACCACCCCCCCACACCACCTTCCCCCGTGTGCTACATCCCTGACAATCAAATATGGCGAAAATGTGAAAATATGAAGCGTAACATCAGCATATACTACCAGTTTCTACTTCATTGCATTCGTTACAGCGATTGCTATTGGTCGTCATGTCACTTAATTGACTTGTTATTAAGTCTATCTGTGCTAACTGTTAATTATATTGCAATATATTACAGTATTTCAATGAAGCGACATGAAGAGAGTGGGGACCCAGATTGGTGTCGGTGTAAAAGCCCCCAGTTCTAGTGGCACAGATGGAGTGTGTGAGTGTGGACGGGGGGCTGGGGGTGGTGAGCTACACATCTGGCCCCTCTGCAGGAGTATTTAAGAAGGATAATGCCCCCCCCCCCCACACACACACACACACACACACACACTAGATTCAAGTTAGAAGGACTAAATTAACCTTGCTTGAGCTCGGAGTATCGAACAATATGAAGTGTTAGGTTACAGGTACAGTACTGTGCAAACGTGTGAGCAGACTTTCTGCTAGAAACATCATCATTAGAATAAATACAAACAAACAAAAGGCAGTAAAGTATCAAGATTTGTTTTGCTATCTAACGCAGGCTCCTCTGGTCTGTTGCTCCAGCCATTGCTTGGAACAGTGCACCTTCATCAACAGCCCCTGATGCGATTTAAAGTAGGACTGATTGAGTCGAACCAGGTTTATGATGAACCTACAAGCGATACCGGCCTTCCACAAGGAACACACTGATATGACATCACTGTTTACCGTATACTGTCATTTCTATTTATTCTCCTTAGCTTTATTTAGAGTTTAAATATTATTTTTGCACAAGATTCGTGCACATTCATGACAACCTTTGCTGATCGACCAATCAGCACTCAGTAGGCGGATTAACAACCAATCAGCACTCAGTAGGCGGATTAACAACCAATCAGCGCTCAGTAGGCGGATTAACAACCAATCAGCACTCAGTAGGCGGACTAACAACCAATCAACACTCAGGAATATGAATGGCAACTAATCAGCACTCATTAGCCAGAATGATTACCATATAACTGCCCAAAACTGTAGAATAACAGAAATATGATCGTAAAACATTTTAGCCCCATTGTACCCCATTTGAAAAAACTACCAGGTGCCCCTGAGCATTGTTCAGTTTTTTTATATACAATAAGTGGTCAGGGTCCCATCAACTGGCTCTGGTATCAGTCACAAGGCCTGTATTATAAAGGCCGAAGCAGGTTGACTTAGGCCTTCAGCACTAAAGGAGGGAAGGGCTGTGATAAACCGGAAGCATGTCATTCCGAGAAAGGGAATAGTGTGAAGAGCCCGATGGAGATTTGACCCGTGGCCCGGGACAAACGAGCCCCAGCACGACTGCGGAGACACAATTCCTGACTTTCTGCAGACCACTACATTGACACACACACACACACACACACACACACAAAACCCCAGCAATGACAGCTTTGAACCAGTGGTACACTAGCATCCCTTTTATCCTTTAACCACATTAAATAATGACTGTTTTATTACTCAATAGTTAGCTGGATATTAGGTAAGTTGTACATTGTTTAACTCTGGGTATAGGTGACCTTGTCCTCACAACACTCCTGACCAATCTCACTACAGAGCACCGACTTTTAAAAAGACCTGTCGAATGGGTGGTGAGATCCTTCGAAAAGGCCTGCAGGTTTTCAGGGACTCGCAGCTTCATCCCAAATCCCATTAGTGTACATCACACACCCTATCCTAGAAAATACACTGATCATGATGGCGTAGTCTTTTTTACATACCACTTAGGCAGCGGCAAGCTGTGACTAGCAGAGCTTCGGTGTGCTTAAATACACTGTATGGACAAAAGTATTGGGGAACACCTGGTTTTCAGGATTTGGGGACATTGCTCAATTGGAATGGAGATTGCGAGCCAGACCTTCTCGTCCAACATCAGTGCCATCGGTGCCTGAGCTTATATAATGCTCTACAGAATGAATTTCCTGCAGAAACTCTCCAAAATCTTGTGGAAAGTGAATATAGTGTCATTGATATACCTGTTGGTATAATGGTCATGCGTCCCAATACTTCTGTCCATAGTGTGTGTCATATGTAAGAAAATGCTCATTTCTGTTATTGAATGCCAGGTGTAGATTAAACACGAACATCAGAAGTTAATTTAAGTGGATGTCCCTGATGAAGGGTATCTATGACCTGCAACTGAACTGTATTTGAGGGACTTCCACTCAGACGTGCCTGGGTTCCTTCCATCTCTCCGTCCTTCTGCAGAGGGTGGTAGTAGCTTAGTGGGTACAACTCTTGCCTGTGACCCCGATGACCACAAGGGCGCAGGCTCAAACCCCCACTTTCTACTGTTGTGTCCGTGAGTAAGACACTCCAGGGAGGCCGTCTCTGTAACTACTGATTGTAAGTCGCTCAGGATAAGAGCATCAGCCAAATGCCCTCTTTACCCTTTACACGCACGCACAGGAAAAATCGTTCCCCTTGTTCCCTCAGCCTGTTAGATTTGCTCTTAATCCAAACCCTAAACTTATCAAAAGTGTCTGGTCTTTGGAGGCCTGATGTCCAGCGAGGCTTTCCCCTACAAGCACATCAGGGCTTCCCAGCGGGGGGGTCCGAAATAGCTTACACAAAATACAGGCTAAACTCCGGAGAGGGATCAGTCGGCAATGGGCAGTAATGAAGTAGTAGTAGTGGGTAATACTCTGCTTGATTACTTTTTTCAAGTATCTGTACTATTTTACACTACCTTGGGGGGGGGGGTGTTCTTACATGATTTCGCACCGGGTCCGTTTATGGGGGGGGGGATGGGTGGGCGCTTAGCAACTGACAGGATTCGGCGCCCGGTATGCCTATGTTTTAACCCTGTCCTGTTCTAAACGAGAACTCTGACCGTTAAAGTCGTTAGAGTAGATACATCACCAGCTAAAACTACAAAGACTGTCCCTTCGCTCAGTGTGTGTGTGTGTGTGTGTGTGTGTGTGTGTGTGTGTGTGTG
>JBBPDB010000134.1:9000215-9032511 GCA_037974465.1 Brachypetersius altus
TGGTGTTCTATAATAATAAAAAAATCCTAAAAGACAAACTTGGCTTCCTGTCGACTTCTCTTCCACCGTTCGTCACAGTTCGTCACAATATATAAGATTTATATATATTTAAGACTACACTACACTATTTTTGGAAAATTGATTCTTACCCCGTCAATGCAGAAGTGACAGCAACAAAGCTGATTTTGACAAATTCACAAGTAAAACGGCACCAAAAACAAAACAAATGATCTCGATATAATGTGGCAGCCGTATTGTCCATACAGACATCAACACAAATGCTGTACTGTTCCTTACTATGCTGTAATGACTAATATGCCACTAAATACTCTGGTCAAAGTTTACCTCTATGGCCTAAAACTTATGGAGAATATTTTTTTTAATAATAGTAAAATTCCCCATGGCCTCAAGCTTCGCTTTCTCTTTCACACAAACCCTGGCGCCCTTGGTGCTGAACATTCACTCGCCACAGGTCCAGCACTAGTCAGACTGATCTTGTGTCACATGCCGATGTTGCCTAGCTGAGTGGATCTCCTGCTAACTCTGATTTCATTTGTCGCACGCTGCATGCGGCGACGCAGGCTTCACAGCGCCATTAGCCGAGGGCATCTTTGTCTCCCCTGCAACATTTTCACAAATTAATTCCTCCCCAGGGAGCTCCAGTTCCACCCTCTTACTTACAGCCATCATTAAAAGTTTTCTTTGAGCTCAAGTGAACTCGAGTCACCGGCTGCGTCCTCATAAGTATTCGGTGGCTCCCCCAGCTCGGGGAGCGCGAGCACGAGGCCAGCCCAGTTAGAACACTCTCCGCTCTTTTTTGCATGTGAAAGCGACTGAATGAGCTCGTGTCGCCACGGCTGTGGGGTACAGCGTGTCATCAGCGAATGACTGCCTGCCTGCTAATGGCCTGTGGAAGACACACTCCTGACTGCAGAACGAAAGAGACACATCGTGTCATGTTCAGTCTGATATCATAAAAACACTAGTCTTCTCCTGAAATTGAGTGCTACATCCTACACACTCGGCGAGGGAAGGGATATTAAATTCTGACAGAGGTGGAGATAATTTTAATAAAGCATTCTTCCACATACAAGCATGCCAAGCAGCACTACAGAGGTGCTTGAACATTTGTGAATACTTCAGATTTTTCTACATTTCCACATAAATAAAATCTAAAAACATCAGATTTTCCTAGTTCTAAAAGTAGATCAAGAGGATCCAGATAAACAAATGAGACAAATATACTTAACTTGGCCATTTAAAAAAAAAAAAATGCAATTTTACTTTTTTGTGAGGGACAAACATATAGGAACATCTGGGATTACCAGCTAATGGGTTGCAGTCAGTTGTTTATATTAAGATGTGTGAGTAAGTGCCCTGTTGTATTAAAAGCCCAGGGATTCACTAATGTCTGATCAAAACAAAAACTGAAGTGTTTAATGGTATGAAAAAAGCAGAAAAAGGACATCGGAAAAATAGTTGTTGATCAGCCTGGAAAAGGTTACAAAACTATCTCTAAAGAGTCTGGACTCCCAGTTTGCTTGTTCTCCTTATGTCTGCGTGGGTTTCTGCCAGTTGCTTCATCAGGTGAGTTGGAGATGCTAAATTGCCCCTTGGTGTAACTGTGCGCATGAATGTGTTTGTCTGTGTGTCTGCCCTGTGATGGACTAGCGAACTGTCCGTAGTGTTTCTTTGCCCTTCACTCACAACCCTGGTTAGGAGAAGCAGCTCGGCAAATCAGTGAATCACTAAGGGTTAACTGGCTTCTGTTTATCTAATTTTAGGAATATCTGTCTAACTTTCAGGTTATTTTTATGCGGAAATATAAAAATAAGGGCTCACAAACTTTCAAGCACCACTGTAGAACCAGCTGCTGAAGGGGAGTGTAACCAAATTATCACTGATAAAGGCCTAATGCTTTTCTTCTTTCTGTGCAGTACCTGCACTCATGTGAAAGTCCTTTATAAAACGCAGCAACTGAAGAGATGACTGGTTACTGTGTTCAGACTGCACTGTGCACTGAAAACAAACATTCTGTATGTCGTCCTGAAACAAAAAAATGCTGGTTCTGTAGTTTTAAATGCCATCCAGGATATATATGCCAAATATGCATTCAATTTCTAAAGTCTAAAGCCAACTTTACAACACTATGCAACACTTAGCAAATCATGCAATCCGAGGGGCGCTACAGTAGTGATACACCAGAGCATAAGCACACAGGCATACACTATAAGATTAGAATAACAATACACACTAACTTCATCCCCCCGTGGCTGCTGATGCTCTGCCTGGCAAGCTTTCAAACCCTGCATGGGTTCCGCAGAGAGGATAATGCAAGACACTATAGAATGAGTTAACACCTTGTTTGCTGGCCAAATAGGAGGCCATTCACAATTTAATCACACAATTAATGCTTCATTGGATTGAAGTCTACCATCCAGATCCTATACATTTCCTCTTGTAAATTAGTACCATTTGGTGATTTGTATGAGTTACTCATGCACAGCTGTATTGCTGCATTGCTTTAAGCTAAGCTTGCACTCTATATTTTTAGTTTCACAAGCTGAACAGACACATTACCTCACATGCAGACAAAACAAGTGGTTCGCACACTCCAGCAATGAGAAGGGCTTGACGTGCTATATAACAATGCATACACAATACAATGCACTGACTAATAAAGTTATTAGCAAGTATAATGTAACACAGCAAACACAGAATAATAGCAATCAAATAGTAAATTAAACAACACAGATATACAAAACTGTAACAAATATCTGTATGAATCATAATCATTGTTCAATCCCACAGTTCCTGTAGTATGCATGATAAACTAGACCATGGTGGATATTCTAACTCACAATGCCTATCGGTGCTGTTAGGACAAATCTCCATCTGTGACCTCTTGTTTATTTACATAATGCAAGGAGACCAGCTTTCCTTTACATTGTGTGGACATTTCTTGAATCTTGGTGTGGAGGTAGCTCAGTGGGTAGGATACTTACCTCCGGACCATGAGGTCACGGGTTCGAATCCTACCTTCAGCACCACCACAGGGTCCCTGAGCAAGACCCTTAACCCAAAGTTACTCCAGGGAGAGACTGCCCCCTGTAGGTAGTAGGGAATGAAAGTCGCTTTGGATAAAAGCGTCTGATAAACAATGTAAATTAATCTAAAACTATTTTCTGTGATTTAATAATGTCTGAAAGTGTTGTAATTTATTTACAACTTTACAACATTATAGTCACACCTATATTCTTCAAATGTGAAAAATCTTCACATTAAGACTCAATGACAATGTTTGTTTTCAGACAGTCTACAGTGTCACTTTATATCTCCAAATCTCCCCAAAGGTACTAAACTTTGGACTGTTTGTGATTTGAGCATCTTGTATTTTGTTTTTTCAAGCAAAAGCAACACAAACAAATTGAAAATCACATCTGCTCTGCCATGAAGGCTTAAAGACCGTTTGAGTCTTCTCAGAGTCTCAGAGGGCACACTACTGGAAGTGCCACTGGCATTATTGCACAGAATACAGAAAGGATAGTTGAATTTTGAACACTTATAGCACAGCATCTGAACAATTTTCACAAGCTCTTTAAACAAATACTGTGAGGTACTTGTTTGGCTTACTATTTATAGTAAACGAATGTGACTTCATACTTTCAGTGCAATGCAGCTTTTTTCCCTCCTCGTCTCCTTTTTATTTTTATCATGGAGGCTTCCTGCCAGGTAACTCTCTCGTCTCCAGACTCTTGCTGCCCTTCAAACAAGCAGAGAGTGCAGTTTAGATCCTTGCTTCGAAGAAAAGCCTAATTGTGTTGTATGGTTGTCTGACAAGTCTGCTTGTGGCAGAGAGTGGGAGGTGCTTTGGGACAGATCAGAGGGGCCCTCCCAGTGGAGAACATGGGCGAAGGAGGTCACTGAGTCTTCCTCGCTGCCAGCTAAGCAGGCCAAGAAGGCTGTGTGTTGTCAAGAAGCATCCCATCACTAAACAGCACATTTTACCTATTAAATTAGTTCAACCAGGAGATTAATGTTAATATTAATGTTCTAATAAACATGACAGAAATAAAATAAATGAAGCAGTATAATTTCCTTGCTCTTCATGAAATGCTGAAGTCTTCACATGGTTGTCGCCGAGGTGGAGTCATTCCATTTAACTAACAGGCCCTGGATAAAGACTTTGATTGGCAGGTTAATGGGATATTATAACACGATTAAGAGCTCCATCTGTTAGTAAGCTGGCCATGGTCATTGATGTTTTTCCTCAAAACATTTTCAGAGGGGAAAAAATATTGTCACTTTAAAGCCAGTTACTGGCCAGCTTCCATCCGGTTCTCTTCATGGAAATCAAAAAGCATTGGCTGGGATGGTCTAAACCTTTTCCCTGCATCAAATGACAGTCCTCTTTGATATTGGATTATTTTCCTAGATTGCATGTTACTGAAGTCCTTGGTTGTCGTGTTTATTCAGGAAGGCATCCTCAGAAAGCCGGTGGCCAAGAAAGGTTCAAATCCCGTAGATCCGTTGAGAAGATTTATTTATCCACCATTATAGGACATGTGATCTGAAGGAGTGAATTCAGCGAGGTAGCACCAGCCACCCATGCCCAAAGCAGTCATTACAGTTTTATTTCCATTTATCAACTGCAGGAGCCTGAGGACCACGCAGAAAGAGCTATTTTTCCAGTACTCATAAGAAGTAAACGGGGTTAGCGTTGCTTTCTGCACCCCTCCCACAGAAGCATCCTAAATGTATCTCAGCCCATGGCGCTGCCCCAAGCACCTGCTAAGAAGCTGTGATACCCCACCCATCTCTTACCCCCTTCCACCAACACCATGCAACATCCCTATAACTGGGTCACTTTATACCCGTCAGAAGCGGCCCTGTCATGGACTCCCAGGGCATCCATGGAGGAAGAAGCATATTGCAGCTCTCCACAAACTCTTTGTGAAGAGCCCTCAGGGCAGCTTACATCCAAACTCCTAAAAGTTTTTCCCTCCAAAGCCCGGCTGTATAAAATAGAAAAAAAAAAAACCAGCTGGAATTTTAGTGCTTGTCTATTTTTGTGCCTACAGCCTGGTTCACACTCTATTTGCATTTTATTTATAGAAGCAAGCATCTCTTTAAACATTTCCTGCTGGGGTATCTGAAAAGTGTTTAATCATTCAATTAATTATTCATTTTACACTAACATCCACAAATGTGATGTACTTTACAAGTAAAACCCTTTTTTCCTTTAGCAGACATGTCAGAAATGATCTACATATTGATATAGTGTTATTTGCTGTCCAAGCACCAAAGGATCTGAAAGCCTATTGAAATTGTTAAGATTGTCTTTCTTCTTTTGGGGAGAATAAGCTGTAAGTTGTGAAGGAAGAAAGTGCAGTATGTCCAACGCAGTTCAGGCATCATCCTGATGGTGGCGCTACAGCAAAGCTGATTGCATTTGTGCCCATAACCCCTGAAGTGTCAGGCTAAAAGACAAAATTCTATTTTCCTTTCGGAAACATTTAAGATCCTGCCACAGTGCCTCAAATTTGCACAGTATACAAAACCTACTTTTGAAAATTAATCAACGTTTCTCTGTCTCTGTCAAGATATTGGTGTCAAACCATTCATTAGAGCCCATATATTAATAATATGTAGAACTATAATTAAACTGATCAGTGATAATAATTTATCATAAATAATTTGCCCATTTGCCAATTAATCCTTCCGGCTTGGAGTAGAGTTCCATTAGAAAACCAGCTAAGAGCATCTCTGATTGTCATGAAACGTAATATAATAATGTGTACGATCATGTCAACTTCAGCGCATATAAGTAATTAGTAAACACTATACACTTATCTGGGTCTCAGCATCTACTTGTCTGACTGGGCAGACAGCAATTGTATTGCTCCAATCCACAATATTGCTTTTCACCTTAAGATCCTGAACCATAAGACCTAAGCAAAGTTTTTTGTTGAATGCTCTCCCTTCCTCAAACCAAACAAAGAAGTCACAAAAACCATTACGATCCACCCTCTTGATCTTGAACAAATTTGCATAATATGCAGACTACATAATTTTGGAAACTAGTCTTTGCTTTATTATTTTGGTGTCAAAATATTTGAGTAACATAATAATAGACCCATACTACTATTATCAAAACATGCGGTCAATAATTAACAGCATATCCATTACATGAAGCTAAATACAGGGAGCATAATTGACTTAAACAGATGAAACTTGTTCATGTTTTGTGCAGTTCAGAAGATTAATGGATTAGTTGATTTTTAGAAAGGACACAAAATAAATGCCAATTATTATTTCTTCTTTGCTCAGCAGATAACAAATCCACCTATGGACTACTCTATAAGAGAGTTTTTAGGGATGACTCTATATTAGACTAGTTAAAATTAACTGGGCCTTTGGCATGCTGGGTATGTAATCTGGATTTTATAATCACCCGTAACATTAAAGCTACTGATGGATGAGGTGAATAACACTGACTATCATTACTGTGGACCTGTTGGGGTGGGGTGGTATATTAGGCAGCAAGAACAGTGAGTTCTTCAGGGTAATATGCTGAAATGGGCAAGTGTATGGATCTATGTGAATTTGACATGAGACAAATTGTGATGGCAAAACATCAGGATGGGAGCATCACCAAGATGGCAGATATTGCCGGGTGGGTGTTCCCATTATGCAGTGGTTAGTATCTATCAAAAGTAATCCAAGGAATGACAAATGGTGACAGGGTTATGGGTGCTCAAGGTCAGTCATGCGAATGAGGAGCAAAGGCTAACTCATCTGGTCTGATCCCACGCAAGAGCTACTGTAGCAAAAAAGGTAGAAAAATTCATGCTGACCATAATAGAGAAGTGTCAGAACACACAGTGCATAACAGCTTGCTGAAAATGGCGCTGCATAGCTGCAGACCAGTCAGAGTGCCCATGCTGATCCTTGCCCACCAACGTAAGTGGCTAAAATATGAACATGAGCCTCAGAACTGGACCGTGAGTGATAGAAGGGATCCTGCCCAATGAATCTTTTGAATCAAGTGGACCACAGGGTGTGTGCATTGCTTACCTAAAGAAGAGATAGAGGAGGAATGCAAGCTGTAGGAGGCAGTGTGATGCTCTGGGTAGTGTTCATAATAAGCAAGAATAAGTCTTGGTGTGTACATCTTGTGGAAAAAAATTGTTTGCTTTTCACACAGAACACAGAGTCTTACTTCTGTAAGACACAAAGTTTGTGTACTACTTGAAATAGCTTTTGGATATGCAGCATCTCATCTCAAGGTTGATCTAGCAACAATCTGTGTAGTTTGCAAGTAAAAATCATCCAAGAGTGTTGACTTTTTTGCACATTAAGGCTGTAGCATAGCACAGCAGTCAGTGAAGGCAGGTTTATAATGAGCTAAAAAATCTTTATGTCCATTAGTGAGAATTGAGGTGTGGAATCGCTGGCTAGGTTTGTTTAATAGTAAGGTGCTCCTCTGAGAAGCAGAAGATTGCTGGTTCTTATCCCGTGACAGAACTTTCTTTAAAGTACATAGGATTTCACATTCCTGAGGCCCATTGTTGTGTCATTCATCCACGACCATCACCTCATGTTGCAAGGATCTGTACACAATTCCTGGAAGCTGAAAACATCCCAGATCCAGCATACTCACCGGACATGTCACCAATTGAGCCTGTTTGGGATGCTCTGGATTGGTGTATATGACAGTGTGTTCCAGTTCCTGCCAATATTCAGCAACTTCACACAGCTATTGAAGAGGAGTGGACCAACATTCCACAGCCCACAATCAACAACCTGATCAACTCTATGCGACGGAGATGGTGGCCACACCAGAGACTTACTGGTTTTCTGCCACCACCCCCACCCATTCTGTGGTGGGCTGGATTATCTCAGCAAAGGAGAAGTGGTCACTAACACAGATTTAGACAGATTTGTGAACAATATGTAAGAGTAATAGGTCTTTTGTGCATGTAGAAAATGTTTCAGATCTTTGAGTTCAGCTCATGAAAAATGGGAGCAAAAACAAAAGTGTTTATATTTTTGTTCAGTGTATATAGCCTTCAATTTTCAGTCATAGTTAATGACTACTGGTTTTATTTTTCCAAACACAGACAAACATGTGGAGCTAAGGTTGGCCAACTGCTGCTCACAGAACACAGTAAAAACATTTTGATTAGTTTGGGCTACATTTGGATATCATGGCTAAAGCTTTGTGATAACAATTAACAATGGCTATATTATGCAGCCCTAGTTGCTAGGCACTGTTGGTTGCTAAGATATAAGTCGATAAATGAATGAAATCTCAACAATTTATGCCAGCACCGATAAGCTTTTCATTTACAATGCAGTTAAGCATTTGTGATGGGTCTGAACCTGTTATATAACAAATTGAGTTTGATAAGACTGTGCTGCCTGTGGGTCTACAGTCAGAGATGACCTTTCATAGCTATTCTTTCAGCCTCACCTGTAAGTCTCCTGTGTTCTCCAGATCATCTTGGACTGACAGTAGTTCTGAGAATGTCCCCACGCCAGACGCTTCTCTTAACCTCAGCCTGCTTGCCAGTCTTTCTTTAGCAAGCCCTCCAATCTGGCCTCTGCGTCCCACAGCCTGTCTGGCACTCCACCGCCCACCTCCCCCGCAGGCTGAGCCCAGCTTTGTGTGAGACTGCTCGCCTTTCCCAGGCTCCTTCTCCATAGTGCCTTCCCTGGACACTTTGGGTGCACACGCTTTAGTTTTGTGGGTCTGTTCTTCCAGCCTAAGAGGAGCAGAGCTGGGTTTGCTTGACCTTGCTTGGTGGCTCTCTGGGTTGGGCTTGTGTTTCTTGGTTAATGGTGCATCCCCTTGGCTTTCGCTGTTGTAGAAACTAGAAGGCTCAGACCTGGGTCTCCTTAAGTCTGAAGTGATAAAAAAAATAAACAATTATGTGGTCACATGTACTGACCTCTAACACTGAGAAATGTTACTGAACATGCACATTAGTGTATGTGCATGTACAATATTATGCAAAAGTTTTGGACACCAGAGAATTATATTTTAAACCTATTTAGCTGAGCTGGATATGCTTTAAATGCTTATTTTAGACTTTATACAGGAAATATTAATACAATATTTGCGTGTTAGCTTGATCTATCGCAGACATCTCATTGTGGAAGCCAAATCAAATTCCTCAAATACCTGCTTCATCTCAATCAATGTTTCATTAGTTTATATCAAGAGCTGCTGACAAATCTATGCAAAGGCTGCAAGCACTGAGATCTGAAATCAACCTGTGTTCTAACCAGTACTTTTTTACAAACAAAACAAATATTGAAATTATTTAATGCTTTCTTTTTTGCATTTACTCTAAGGTTAACTTGCGTGTTTGCTGGCCCTCACTGATCAGATGATTTAAACAGTTTGTACAGGTGACTAAGACTTTTGCACAGTACTATAGATTAAGAGCCACTGCAAACCTGTGTTAGAGGTTGTAGCAGAGCTACTGATGCTGCTCCCTCTGAGCCCAGCAGAAGCACTTTCACTGCTCCAGACGTCCATCCAGCCCTCTGCGGCTGAGCCTTCAGCAGATGGGGAGAAAGGCATGCTGGTAGTTGTAGTCAGTGCACCCGGCTGCTGCTGCTCCTCCCTCTGAAGATTTTCCAGACACTCCGCCAGCTTGGTGTGGCCACGGGATCGGGCTGTAGCCAGTGGTAAGCGGCCCAGAGAGTCAGGGATAGCCAGAGCACGTCGATCCCACTTATATAAAACCACTGCTGCCTCCATGTGACCCAGAGCACAGGCCCACATCTAAGGGGAAAATGACACCAGAGTTGAAACATCACAATATCTAGTATTTAGCCTGAGTGACTGAACTTTCTGTCACAAAGCTCACCAAGGGTGTGCAAGAAAAGTGATCCACATTCAGGGGGTCCACCTCCAACTCCAGGTCAATGCTGTCTGCATGCTTAGTGCTGATGAGGAAATGAGCAGAGAATTGGCATAATGTGTAACATGAACATGTAATCACTGCTACGGCAGTTATGTTGCATCATCACTAGGGGTGGACAATTTGATATGTTATCATTATTGTGATTATTCACATAGGAATGATCAATAATAGTGTGGAACAATAATGTGGTTTCTTAGACTACCCGTCAATGTACAGTGTAAACATAAGATTAAAAACTGTGACAAACTAATGTTGAGGTGAATATCAGCGATTAATGAGTTTATTATGGGTCCAGTATCTTAGTTAATAACTTTATTTTTACAAATTTAAATATTTCTCTCCGTTTTTGCAATCAATTAATTTAAATAATCTATAATGATCTATCCATTGTAAATCTTTAAGGTATTGTGATGTGATATTTCTACCAACCTGCTTAATGTGTAATCATCAGAATGAACACTCACCGCCATTTGATAAGAGTCTGGATGAGGGTTGCGTAGCCCTGGGCAGCTGCCAGGTGGAGCAGGGTCATGCCCCTGAAGGTCTTGGAGTGGATTAGGTGTTTGGACTTGGCCCAGCAGGCCCGGTTCATCATCTTCTCACACACCACCACTACACGACTCTCAAAGGAGCTTCCTGCCTGGCCCTGGCCCTGACCAGGGGAGAACTGAGGATACATAGGACCAGATATACACTCTCATTCAAAGGTCTGGAATCTCTGTTTAGTAATATAAAATTAACCATGGGAGACAACTGGACAGAAATGACTATAAAGATACAATTACAGTGTTATTCAGTAATTGATCATTTAATAGCTTCCTGTTTCCCCAAATACCTGAAATACTGCATAAATCATTTACATCATTTACAAACATTTTCTGGTGTCTAGCATATGATATTTAGCCTACAGTGGCTGTTGTTATTGAATAGAACAATTACAATTATTAATATGACAAGATACTTTTAAATGGCTGTACAATTATATTATTTGTTTTCATTAAAAATGTACAAACATTAGAAAACATTAGAAAACAACCATTTTTTTGCTTAGAAGCTCTAGCAATAAAGAAAACACACCTGTGCCTGGTCAGCATTGCCTCTTCCCTCTCCACCTCCTGATACTCCACTTTCAGATGATCCTCCGCTGCCTTGCTGCTGCTGTCCAGCCATCTCCGCCATCCTGCGCTCCATCTGCTCCAGACGCTCCAGGATGGACATTCTGAACTGGTTATCTGTGACACAGACAGCAAAGCAGTCTATTAGAAATCATGTTTGCTTCAAGTTTTCCCTCTAAAACCACCTGTGTGATGTTCAGTAAAACAGACCCACAAATAGGGGTCAAATGACTGTGGTAATGTTCAGGGTTGCCTTCCAAGTAGCATGAATCAATGCCTGATGACAGAAAACTGAGGCTTTAGGCTGTGCAAAGTTTGAATTCAAGAGATTCGTTTAGTTCATATATTTTTGCTATTGAATGAAAACTATGCAATAGAAATGGTGTTTAAATAATGACCTTAACATCTATTACTGTCAAGTAAAGCTGTGTTTGTCAACTGTGCATGTGTTTTCAAATGATGTAATACATACAAACCCAAAAAATTGTTACAAGGATTTTCTGATGACAGCAATGATATAAAAGCTCAAAAACAGAGATCCCAAGTCTGATGAAGAGCAAAGTGGTAGCACAAGACAACTGCTTAGACACAAAGACAAGCCCCTGTCCACCTTCACAGCAAGGGGGAGCACTTGTTTTTACATTTAAATGCTAATGGACAAGAAACAATACAACAAATCAACAAAACCACTATGCATATGTTCAATTTCTTAATGCTAACATCCCTTTCGAAAGGCAGAGAGTGGCTCAGTGCTTGCCAACGGTAGTGGCTTCAGCGCGTCTTTGTTCAAACAGTGCTGCAGTGTTGGTGCAGTGCGGATGATGTCATCTCCACCTGCTGTTGGCTCTCCCTCCCTTCTCTCTTTCTCTCTCTCTCCCTCCCTCTCTCTCACTCTGTCCACTTCGAGTGACTCAGAATGCGGTGCACGTACGCCACAGCGAGTTGGAGGATGGGGGGAGGGACCAAATCACACTACAACAACGCTGTGACATAATCAACGCTCGGCCCTCCCCTCCACTACACCTCCAGCAGCCTGGAGACAGCAAATCAGGGGCCAGCACAAACTGGCAGAGCAAACAGGCTGCTAAACGCTCAGAGCTTTGTGTCAGAGCTCAAATTGGTGAAGGGCAACATTCAAATGAAGGTAAACAGTAACTCTGAACTGTACTGGACTAACACAGAGCAGCGATATCCATCAAACATGTTAACGATGTCTTGAAAGTTTACATTTAAGTCCAGGTTCAGCAGCCTAGACAAATAAAAGCAGCATCCTTTAACAAAGTGTTACCATAGTTCAAAACCAAAAGCAAAAGGTGTGTTTAAGGATCCCAAATTTTGCCATTAAACCTATAAAAGAATAGCTTGACCAAACATGCTGTTGCTGACAGTGAATGGAGCGTTTTCATAATGATAACGGTCACTTCCATTCATTACATGCAACATTCGATTTACCAGTGAAATCATTATTTTAATTTAACAGCGGACAGACATTCTTCAAAAATACAGATTTTAAAAAAGCTCTAGTAAGAAACCATGATAAATGACTACCATCTCATAGTGAATAAATCAAAGTATGCCATCAACAGATATTGCTGTTCATCTTCCAAATTTCAGAAACAACATAAAGGATGGTCGAAACACTGCATGAAAATGACTGTAAACAAATAAACAAAAAAAGGAAGAAGTTAACAGTTTGAGCTGACGAGTTAACAGCTTGAGCTGCATTACCCTCTTTTGTAGGTGTGTTGCATCAGAGCAGTAAGTCCACTGGCCCCTGTAGTCCTGCTGGCCATGTGGATCTCATGTGGCTGGCATTAGTGTGCTGTGTGATGGAGGCGCTAAAGCCGCTGTTGCCAGGCTCTCTGTGTATTTCACTGAAATGTATCCTCCTGCAGAGCCTAGCCTAGTTTCTCTGTTTCATCACGGTATTGCATCAGGCTGGAAAGTGGGGGATCTTGCACCACTCTGTGGCCCCCAGCTCAACTGAGGCACTTTGACTAACACTTGTTGATGCTCCGCAGAAACTGCCTCTGCTGTATGGCTGCTGTTTCATTTAATGGCGTTATCTATAGTTTTATCAGTAGCCCAATAGGTCTAGGGCTATCACCATTAACTCGATTGCTCTATTAAATAAAAATCATCAATTAAAATTGACCTTCCCAGTGAATGAGCTGCAATAAGCTGGCATTTTGATTGATGATATTGCATATTTTACATTCTATTACTGCCCTTTCTTGCAGTAAAAAACACAGCCTGACAGACACACACACTTTTATATGTACTTTCTGCCAACCAACCCCCCCCCCCCACCCTCCCCCCAAAAAAAGGTATTCTGGGATTTGTCTCTTGGCAGTGCATTGTTTGTTATTCTTCAGTTTAGTTCAAGTTTTTGTTAAAAGCTCTGATTAATCATCAAAATAATCCCTAGGACACTCAGTCACTAACATTTGATAGGGTCAGCCTCGTACAGATCTGTAAGCACAATCAAAAACATGAACATGCTGACGAATGCCCCTTTATCTCTATCATTTTGCAGCTTAAAAGTGAAAAGTGCTAAAAGATCATATTTTGCATGATCATTCCTGGAACGATTTTCCACAAATCCTAAATCATGTTTGATTCCAGACTATCCCTCGTAATGGCAGAGGCACAAATAGCAACATAAATTTTTATAAAACATTTTCTAGTGGGGTTAGGGTCACAACATTTTGGGATTGTGTGTTTCCTGGAGATTTGGGTTATAGTTTGTAATGCGTACTGATTGTGTCTCAAGAGGATTTAGCTCAGACTGGGTTGAAAGCTGGGATAACAGGTCCTAATGCTGTGGATGTTAGTGGATTACAGCCCACGGACAGGTGCTTTTGGTCGGAGATACAGTAGGAGGTGAGACGGCTTAGCCATAATGCCATTACCTCTGCAGATCCTAATCCCAGTGCTGATTATGTGTGTTAACTCTCCTCGTTCAACCCTACGCTGTTAAACTAAAAGGCTGTATGTAGGACACGGGACTGTACATAAATAAGAGTGGACATGTGTGCTTTTTTTCCCGCCACAGTGCCCTTAACATCTCTTCTATGAAACGTGTCATCATTTCAAGAACATTTTTATTTTAATTGGTAAGTATAGAACAGTACATGACACCACCTAGAGCACATTTGGAGCATGTTTTTTTTAATATTATTTTTGAACTCCACTGCCCCCAAACCAGCAATACAACCAGAGTTGACTCATAGAAACAAAGGCTCACAGCCCAAAAAGACCTTGGACGCTAGAAGCAAGAACACTTTTGTTATTTGTTTTCCTTTTTTTCCCCCTCTCTCTTTACTTTCTCCAGGCACTGTGCATGTTGTAATGATGCTGTTTATCATGGAGACCTTGTGCAGACAGTTCACATAATCTCCACACATCGACACAGAATAGACCAAGCAAAATGATTTATGGTCAGAGCAGCAGATTATTTTTCTTGGGAAAGTTTTGTATTTCAGGGGGGAAAATCTCAGTAGTCCTAATAAAATCCCCAATCTAACAGAACTAGACTGATAACGCTTTTCTGTAACAATAGATATGTGAAAGGCTGCTGATACAGAAAACAAAGCAAGGATGTTTTGGCGTTACAACTGTTTTCTTTCAAAAGCAAAGTAAATCATCCAGGCTGCATCCTACTTCAATCGGATCAGTGGTAATATTGTGTGGATGGTAACAACATCGTATTAAAACATGTCAAGAGATTAATTTAGGCTTTTGTTAGGGATCACAAGCAGTCCCAGTCGACCATCATTGTTTCACAGTTCTTTCAAAGGACTAGCAGGAGGGTCTCTTTTCAGTGTGGTCAGTAATGAACTTTGAAACCAATGGTGGATTGACTTTTTGAATAAGAATAAAATACACTGTAGTTGGACAGATAAGCTGAAGTCCAGAGCAACTCTAATATAGCAGGATAGACTGAAGACTTAATAACAAATCCAAGCATTTCACAGGAAATCTCATCAATGTGGAACAGAGAACTTTGAACTTTTGCTGCGAGGCTTGATTACGGCGACCCAGTTCTGAGTTTTCTTCTCAGGAGAGAGCGGTGGGGAAACAAAGGGAAGGCATTACAGTTTCTACTCGAACCATATGATTTTTTCAGCCTGGGTAAGGGCACAAAACACACTACAAAGAGTAGTGCCCTCAAGGTGGCAGAAGAATCTGTTTTTTTCCTCTGAAAATAAACCCTAGCATCACCAACCCACAATCACAGAATAGCCATAAGCTGTTAGCTGTCAACATGTGTCAACACAGTCTGAGGATCTGAATGCATCAACTCCTGACAGCGTTAAGCGTAGACACCAGACACACACTCACTCTCTTAGCACCTGTGTCACTGTTTAACCACCAAGGTGCTGAAAAGAGACCGAGCTGGGGCCACATGCTAAAATAAAGGCATGTCACACAGCCACAGCCAAAGAGTTTGTGTTGCACTTGATGGGGTTTCCATTCATAACACTGGAGGTGGGATAGCCATTCGTGCCTGATGCATGCAACTGCAGACAAAGCTTGCGCTGCTCTTTCTCTACTGGAAAACTACTGCCAAACTTCTTTAGCATATTTTTTTGTCATTGCACTGTGCAAACCTCGTGCAGCCCAACGTTTCCCACCACAACTCAAACTCAATACAATCATATGCTGGAGGAATGAGATGCATTCAGCAATCAAAACACATAAGTTTAGAGACAAAACCACATGAAGGCAAGACTCACAAATGCAAACATGCAATAAATCTTTTGCATGCAAAGTCTCAAACTTTGCTTCACTTCATGCAGCTTAGGCACCGTTCTAATGAGAAGCAACTGCACAGCATGCATGGACAAGGTAAACAGCACAGAAGCGAAGCAGGGCACTGACCGAAAGAGCTCGTGTCGTCTCTGTCACGCGCACATGCTCTCTCCTCAGTCTTCCAGTGCAGAGTGAAGCGTAGTGCGCGGCTGACGGATCTCAGCGACAATAGAACAACGTGGAAGAGAGTGAGGGGAGTGGAGAGGAGGATAAAGACTGCCCCCTCTCACCCTGCCCCCGTTTACCTCCTCCTCCTCCTCCTCCTCCATTCCGCGCCACTGGGTTTTGTCTCGCCTCACGTAACGAGAGCGCGTGCGACGTGGAGCGCTCGAGCTCATGCACGATCGTTCCCGTTTTCAGTGCCGCTGTGTCTTTTGTGCTGGTGAGAGAACAAGCAGGCATGGAGGGACAAAGCCTGGTTCTCTCTCTCTTCAACATCTTTCTATTGCAGGCTGCATGTCTTGATGCAGCATCTGAGCTTCTTTTATCCAAGACTACATATTTTGAGAGGACCAAAGGGAACCTGTATTTGGTTCAGCGCATGCCATTTTTTCATTTAAAAGACTCAGTTGAAGCCTGATGGTGGGCACTCAAACTGAGCTTTGTCACTCACTTCAAACCACATGCTAGCACCTACAACTCAGGCTAAGTGCTGGGAGTGGCATCTCAGTGCTTAAGCCCGAAGCCATATAGCTCTACTCCTGCACATAACACACCAAACGGTAGGGGGGTCAGCCTCGCTGCCCCCCCTGCCCCTCCCCCTCAACCGACGGACACCGTGGCTTTCTGTGGTGTTTTTGTGTCAGTGGACTGTAGTTTCAGCCCTGCCTGTGTTTCCTCCTGGTTCTGTACCTGCAGTGCTGCAGCCCAAGCATCCCCCTGCATTATGACAAATGAAGGCTACACACACAGGCGAGGCATGGAGACTCTGACACACTGGACTTATGGGTTCATGTCGAGAGCCAAGCTTGCTTATTATTCATGCTTTTTGTCCTACACACAAGAGATAGAGTTACAGCCAGGCTAAAAAGCAAATTTCTGTCTCCTTGTTTACGGACATAGTAGGTTGAAGTTTTAACTTATCCAACATACTATAACAACTGTAATCAAGCTATCATCAGTTCCAGAGACAGCTCAACCTCTAATATTTTTTAATAAATGGTCATTTATAGCTATCTTTACAGCTATTTGTCTGTTACGGACTGACTCTTAGTCCACTTGTCAATCATGGTGTATTTGAACCAATGGCCGATGATAGTAGGCAATTTAATTATTGGTTAAAATCTTAGGGAGTCCTGTGCAAAAGCAGAGACCACCCTTTATATTATTAAAATAAAATTGAATTGGTCAATTTGTTCTGTAAAAAGGGAGGAAACAGGCTTAAGTTGTTCTGAAGAGTTTTCCATGAAAACAGCTCCAAAATTCTCATGTCCATAAAACTTTGTGGTGTTCTAGTGCAGATTCTCTGTTTTGTTTTCTCAGTAATGGCTTATTGAACAGCTACACATCAGTGTTGGGTCGTCTTCTCAAAGTGGAAGGATGGACAGAAACACCTGTAGATGTTCTCAAATCTGTAGCAAGAGTGGAGCTTGATTATCTCTTCATAAGATTATGTATTTAAGTACTCTCAGGGGTGTAGCCAGATTTTTTTTACTGGAGGGAAGCAGCACTTGGCAGATTATGTTCAAGCTACTTAAATTCATCTGAAGATTACAGTCGCCAGTTTAATGACACTAATAGGGCCAACAGAGTGCAAGCCGTTTGGTACAGGACATTGCGTTCGGTGTACGCTTTGATCTGAGTAAATATAGTCCAGCTTTAACCATGCACATTACGTGCAGAAGTTTTTTAATGCTCGGCTGGTTAGTCGACCAAAATGTTAGTGAATACAGTGATACTTGATAAGATGTATATAAAAATGTCTTTAATTACATTATGGAGCCATGACTAAGCAATCGTATTTGTAAAGTGATGTGTAAGTGATGCATTTGTATCATACGTTAACAAACCATAGCATACAGTGTAAACAGCACACAATTCTTTCTTTGTATTTAACCCATTCACCAAGTGAAGCAATGGGGAGCCAGGAACACAGTGCCTGGGAAGCAGTGTGTGGGGATGGTATCTTGCTCAAGAGTACCTCAGAAGTGCCACTAGCAGACCTTCACCGAACCTATGAACCTCTGATCACAGGGCCCTAACTCCCTAACCACCAGGCCACTAGAAGAACTTGTTTAGTGATGAAGCCTCATAAATACTGGCGACTTTCTTTTAGAAATTACATCACTGATGTTCCTAACATTAACCCACCTTATTTTACCACAAGAGTTATCCTTGAGGATACCCCATTGCATGTGTGGTTTATTTAAAATGTTTGGGCTTACTTACATGAAGGGTGTCCAAACTGATGTGGATACCGCATATTTCTCCTTTTTCCTTCATCTTTTTTGACCTAATGATCACTGATTATATAAATTAAAAGAGTAGTCTCTTTATGATGGTAATTACTTTATAATGAAGATTCTAAAATACTATATGCTAATACTCTTACTGTATAGGTTTTTGGATGAGACTGTCATGAGGGAGACAGTGTTATGCAACTTTTGGACACTGGAGCAGTCTAGTTGTCTAGCAGACAACAAAATTTAGTCTACCTTTTCTGTTAATCTCATTACTGCAGTCAAGGGACGTATAAGCACCACTTTACCATTCATGTAATTGCTAGCCAAAAACTTCTTGTGCACTGAAATCCAAAGCCGCTTGGTCAATGTGAAGTGTTTGAGAAAAGCGAGGCAAAACCCACATGTGTTTATACATCTCTGTTGTCCTTGTCAAATTTAAAATCCAAGGGATTTGGCTGAATGTCAAAGGGGCACTGCAGCCAAAATGAAAAATGAAACCATGCCTGCGTCTGCTGTAAGCATGCCTACTTGCCTCATACAGCAGTAATGCAGTAATCTTTACATTTTCTGGTTTAAAGGCTAGGAAACCCCACCTTCTGATGACACATGGTGAAACAAACTTTGTGGGTGATTTTTCTGAGGTGGGCTGATTGAATCTGAATGTCTTAATGTAGTTGTATAACTAGTAGAGATCTTCTATTCATCACAATGTGGAAAATGGATTACTGGTAATGACAGAAACTGCTCATCTGATGAGAACAACTATAAGTTAAAATTAGGCAAAGTAGCTATCTGGCCATTTGTATACCTTACCCCAGTTTGGCGCATGTTCACTCGGGGAGAAGGGGGTTCATTCACATCTCTTGCTGTGGTGGACCAATGTAAATACACTGACCTCCCATCTAATCATCACTTCATAAATCCCATCCCATCTTTGCCTCAGAACACATTACTTTGATTAGTGTGTTCAGCTGCACACACACCGGGTCGTTGTCATACTAGTGGTAAAACTAGGAGTTATAGAGAGGCTGCCTGGATCATCAACCAGGATTAGGATCAAACAGGACATCAACATCACCACTGGCAAAGACTCTTCATAGTGGAGAACAGGGAGGAGAGAAAAAACATTAATGTTTAAAGGGAAGGTGAGTGATTAAGTGACCGTGGCCTGTCTGTGGCCCATGCTCTCTGGAAACTGGGTGGGCAGGGCCCAGCCTGCTGGTTACTCATGAATAGGAGGCCATTTGACCATTACTTCAGCTCCATTTACATGTCACATCCATCCTCTGGGGCTCCTGCAGCACTGGTTTTCCCCCATGTGCTACATCAAGTCTCATTTGCCCTCTCTCTCACAGAGACCACATTCATCAACACAGATATTCTATAAAGGGACTTTTCCAAAGATATACAGGAAATATGCTGTACATAATCTGTACCGAGGGTGGAGGTAGCTCAGTGGGTAGGATACTTGCCTCCAGACCAAGAGGTCACAGGTTTGAATCCTACCTCCAGCACACCACCACTGGGTCCCTGAGCAAGACCCTTAACCCCAAGTTGCTCCAGGGAGACTGTCCCCTGTAGTTAGAGAATGGAAGTCGCTTTGGATAAAAGCGTCTGCTAAATGCCGTAAATGTGAATGTTCTGCAGTGGCACAGGAATTGTTGCATGAGCTATTTGACAAACATCAAAGTGTTTCTTCAAAGAAGTAGAAAATATCTAGTTTATGTTCACAAAACCTTCCAACAATAGGTGAATAGTGGCTGGACCACTACAGTTTGCCTCAAGCAAGAAAGTTAAATGTTACACTCAGTGTTGTCTTTTATTCTTAAAGGATTACAAAATAACTATTATGTAGTTAATTATTAGCATGCTCTTCTATATCCCTGAGTGAGTACTGGCTTCTTCTATGTGTCAGTCATATTACAAAAGATCAACAAAGATATGCACTGTTGACCTATTTTCTTGTATAATACTGAATGTTTATTTAGAACCCAAATTTGCAAGGGTTAAACGCCAGGACAATCAACCAAACTACACACCAAATAGCTCCAATATTTAAACAAACAATAACAAATACAATAATTACCAACAAAGATAGCAACTCATACATTTTCTCTTAGGTTGTTGGGATACACGCCATCACACTTTTTCCTTAGAAGATGCAGTTATCACCAACATGCTATAAATCTACATTATTTGCTGAATGTAATATATTGGAAAGAAACCAGTGCAAGTTACAGCAAATTTTATATTCTGTTCTATTTTCTCATTAACTGAAATAAATAGAAATGATTAAAAAATACATAATAGACTTCTTACATACAAAATCAACAAATCATCATTTGACAGGGGTGTTCAAACTATACCATACAGCTGTTATCAGACAACCACCAGAATAACATGAAAGATTCAGGGAGCTTACCGTCCAGTGAGAGCCAGTCGTGCTGGGATGTGGGCAGGGCTGGGAGAGCACGGGCTTTGTACTCAAACACGACCGAGTTAGAAATGATCTGACTGCTGGCTGCCACCTGAAGGGTCACCAGGCCTGTGTCGTGAGCTACAAGTGGGAAAGACAAAAGACTGGTCAGAGTTTCACTTAATCACTTAATTCACTTAATCAGCTGCTCCAGCCATGAGTAATGATTTGGTACAAAGCCTTGGTCAGACAGTGGCAGACCTTTTTTGTCTTGATTCTGTAAGTCATTGTAGATAAAAATGTTGTGATTGTGGCCATATTAGTTGAGGATATTTTACAATTTGCACAACACTATATAAGCTAAGACAAAGGACTAACATTCGGTAGTTGTATGACAATTGTTTGCGTTCTCCTCCTTCCCTGTGTTACTATGAGGCTAAGTAATAGCAGTATAGTAATAAGAGGTCGTTGAAACTGGACATAAGCAATGGGAAGGAGCACTCCATTCTACTTCATTTGGGAGGTCAAAATGTAATCAAATCACTACATAAGTGACACTCAATCATGTCGATTCAAATTGTATTTGTGGAATTGGACTCTTTAAGGGGGGCTGCACCAATTTTTCTGTGCATACATTAATTGTAAAGATTTACATGTAAGAGTCATTCAGAGTGGTTTGGAACTTAGTCAGAATTGTTCATAGTGGAGAATCAAAGATTCAGAGTTTAAAGCTTCTGAGAGTCTCCTCACAGACAGTTATTCCATGAAATTGTTATGAATACATTCACTGATGTATGACACATTGTTTTTAGATAAGATTTTGGCCTAAAGCTGTTTTTATTATTAAAGTCTATACATGGCAGAGAGTGAAGCAGTAGTAAAAACGTGGATTTTCCAGTATTTTAACATCAACATTTCATATATAAACACAGAAGTCACTCGTTTTGGACCGTAAAATGTATATATGGGGTTTAGACGTTGTGATCCCTGATTCCTAGCACTGCTTTTCTAAAGAAATGGATTTGGTTAATTTCTCCTCTCTGCACATTTTCACAGCAAACTATGCTGAATGCAGAGAAATTTAGAAAATTGAAATTCTTCTTTCATAACGTATGGCCAGTGTATTTCATTTGAAAACAAAAATGCTATTATGCGTAACTTGTTAGAACTGCTGAAAAATGTTTATTTTTATTTATGGGATCTCTAAAATGGAAAATGACTATAAACATGGATTTTGGGAATACAAACACGACAGTCTGAGCTCCTACCTGGGCAATAGCATCTTAGTACTCCAGGCTGGATGAGGGAGGCAGGCACGGTAATCTGATCAAACAGGCAGCTGTAGTCACTGTTAGCTTCCTGCCATGGGCCCGTAATCAAAACCTTTACACCACCCTGAAAAAGCACACAGAATTCTGTTCACAAGGTGTACCATGGTAACAGAGGTGGACTCAGTAATCAGTAAACAATTAATAATCAAAATGCCTGGGTCATCTAAAGGGTACGTTAAGGTTTGGAGTTTATTTACTAGTCTGTCATATGCCTCTATTATGCCCCAATCTAAATCTGTCCCAATGCCCTTTTGCCAGTGGGCATGTTAATGACATCATAAGAGATTCAGAGACTTGACATGTGCCTGGCCCATAGGCTGTGCTGGTACATAACAGGACACACTCAGAATAGACATATTCATATTTAGATATGTTGTAAAAAGTAAAAAAAAAACAAAGTAAGAAAATGATTATGATTATAGGCACTCAAATTATCATATTATCATATTTATCATATGGATCGAAATTTTAAGTCTGATTTCCAGTCCAAGTAAACTATAGCGATGCATATTTTTGTCTCATTCTTATCCATTTCTCCAACACTGGATTTTTGGTTATTCCACTCTCGTAACCAAAATCTCACAAACATTAGCTTTTAGAATTAATGTTAATACAAGTTTCTGAGGCCAGTGAACATTCCTTCAAGGCATAGTTACAAGTGGGAGCCTTGGAAACAAATCTGATACATCAGTTCCCAACTCGTTACCTACTTTTGCCCTTTCATCAGGGTAGAGGATAGGATGATTTCACTGGTTGCTGGGAGCAATTCTTACAGTGGCACTGGTTGTATTTTTGCAAGGATAACTTTAAGTAGCCACTTATAATGAGATAAATATTTTTTTACACCTGTTACTGTCTGTTGCATTGCATAAAATTTTTTAACAGAGGAAAAAGTCAGAGAGATATCAAAATGCTATAAGTTCCAAAATGATCAATTACAACTTGGCAAACAGTAAATTATCCAACTGGATAAAACAAGATTTTCTGACAAGCACATGAAGGCAACTAGGGAGTAGACAATTAGTTGCAAAGTACACAAAACAGCGCTAACAATTAGTTACTCACTCACCTCAGGATAAGACCACTCCGGCGAATAGTCTGTGACCACAAATAGTCTACCAGTGGCCTGTAGCATCCCCATGTTCCCATGAGCTACAGCGGCAGACACCACCTCTTCCACCTGCATGTAGGACAGCTGTCCCGCCTCGCCCGTCACTGCCCCGGACTGGCCCGACTGAGGGCTGCAGCAGGGCTGGAGGCAGAGTTCTGCAGAATTGTACCCAGTTTGCCCACGGGTGCTCCCTTCTTCCGTGCCTTGTTGGGTTGCTGCTCCAGAGGATACCTGCCCCTCTGTGCCAGAGTGAGCCATCAGCTGATGGCTGTAGAGTGCATTGCCCCCTTGTGCTCCCACTGATGCTCCATTTCCCCCCTCCACCGAAATGAAGTCGTTGATGAGATCCGAAAACTGATTCCCAAAGGAGACATCAAAGTGGTCTAGATTGATCTCCATGGATCCACTCCCACTGCCCCCACTGGCAGTCAAACCCTGGTGGGCTGCAACAGTGTTGAAGAGACCCTGGACAAGACCTGCACCCTGTAGGAGTGGCTGAAGCTGTTGATGTGGACTTCCAGCTGCCCTGTTGCCCTCGGTGCCATTACACAAGGCTCCATTGTTAGCCCCTGTTCCTGTTCCTCCAGGTCCTGCTCTCATGTTGCTACTCTCTGGTTGCTGGAGATAATGCTCTGTGGCCCCACTGCCATCTGCTCCATTGCCCACACAAGACTGCAGATGATCCCCTGCCTTCAACAAGCCCTCTGTCTCTTTCTCTTGGACACTTGCATCCCCAGCTTCTGAGCTAGCTGGCTGTTCCAGACTTCCAACGTCCTCATGTTCTTGGCCTGCACTAGGGAAGCGATTTTGGTACTGTAGAAGTTGGAGAGTGCCACTTTGCCCATTTCTCTCAGTTGGAGAGTTTCCATTGCAGTTGTTGGAGGCAGCATGCTGTCCTTGGTGGGCATGGTGATGGTGAAGATGCCCATTGGTACTTGTTGAGTCAGTCTTAACCACAGACAAACCCATGTAAGCCGCAGTGTCATGAGAGTTCTGTGCAGAGGTGCCATTGTTCTGGTGGTTTTGGTTCTGGGAGGACTGTGGTGAACCTTGCAGGAAGAAGCTGGGGGAGTGGCTCTGGTGGGCCAAGTGAGGGCTAGGAATGGCCTGGCCATAACCTGTGGCTGACATCACAGTAGAGGTGTAATCCTGCTTGGCATCAATGGCACTGAAATCCATCTGCTCCAGGGTGGTACTGGGGCTCAAGCCACCCCCAGAAGGCAGAAGAGTGCCTGTGGGAGTCAGAGCAAGGGAACTCTGGGTAGATCCACTGCCTGAGGTGCTGGATAGGCTGCCTGCACCACTGACAACTTCACCAACCTGGTAACCACTTTCCTTGGCCAGCTGTTGCTCAAATGAAGTATCCTCTGTCTTGATATTCTTTACCAGTGAGGGATTGAAACCATAACTGTTGTCGGCGAGAGGAGGTGAACAGCGGACCCCTCCATTACTGCAGCTGCTGGGGTTGATGACCTCCGTCTTCATCCCATTACCCCCATAGGTCTGGCCTTGTTTGGGGTTGTTGAGGAAGCAGTCTGGGTCAAAGTTGACAGTGGTCTCAGGCAGCTTGATGCTTCCAGAATCCAGGTTGCTAGACAGGACAAGCTCTTCAGACACACTAGCCGCTGATAGCATGGCTAATCCTTCGGCAGACCCAGCATCTCCCAGTCCCACACCCACAGCCCCAGGGAAGGCAAACTTGTGACTGTCAGCTGCAACTGCCAGCACCAGGCTGCTTGAGGCTGTGTCTGGGCCCAGGAGATGAGCGTTGGGGTCTCCAGTGGGAGACATGCTGTACACGGGATCTCCAGTGACCTCTGACATGAAGACATTGGCAGACTGAGACAGGCTACCCATAACCGAGGCCACGTGGCTCATACCAGTCACCACTGGACTGTCGGCCATGTCTGGATCGGAGTTCAGGCCACTGCTAATGGACACGGGAGAGCTCTGGGTGGTGTCGGGCACTTCAACCTGGTTGGTGGAGGACACTTCCATGCTGTTCTGATGAAGCAGAGCTGGTTTGGGCACTTTTCCATTCCTCTTCTCACGTGCAGCTGATCCACCTGGACCATCTGCCCCTGCCCTTCCATTCTTTCCTCCACCATGGGTGTGTTCAGTTTTGCCCTCAGACACATCACTGTTCTGCACTTCGGAATGAGTGCTGCTGTAGGCACCTCCAGAGCGTGGGTCTACTTTTGGGGAGATAATGCGGTGTTTGGCACTGTTGCACTTGTGATGCAGGCTGCTTCCAGCACCTACAGCCAGAGGGAACACAGAAGAATGAATTGAGTGTTTTTATCTCATATGTGTCTGGGTAAATATTGTGCATTGCTATATGTCACACTTTCTCTTTTAATGGGAATAAACCAATATATATTTTCACTTACATAGGTGGTGTGACCTGGGATGAAATCATTTTGGTATTTAAAAAAAGGCTGCCATCTAGTGACCAAAATTCAT
This sequence comes from Brachypetersius altus, assembly GCA_037974465.1. Taxonomy (NCBI): domain Eukaryota; kingdom Metazoa; phylum Chordata; class Actinopteri; order Characiformes; family Alestidae; genus Brachypetersius; species Brachypetersius altus. The sequence continues at coordinate 9,025,807 of JBBPDB010000134.1, forward strand.
ATTGCATGGAACAGAAAGCAATTTTCTCTACACTCTGATGGAAAGTGAAGATTCTAGCACATGCACCTTTGGTATAAAACATGCCATCGTTATTTTACACAAGGTAGTTTTCCTTTCATCAAGTGGAATATTGTTATAATGGTTAATTTGCATGTAATACAGATCTTTACACACATTATACTCACTGCAGGTCTAATTTAAAAAGTAGTTACTACTGCTTTTAACTGTGCTAGATAAAATCTCCGACACTAAGACCATACTTTTATACTGAATTTGTCCATTTTAGAATTTGCATTTAGAAACTACACCCTGACTTGCCCTCTCTTCTCTCCCTCCCCACGGCCCCTTACCCAGCGTCCCCGTGCAGAGGCAGTTATGAGTCCGGGGAGGTGGCTTGGTCTGGTGGCTGTCCAGGATCTGCTGCACCAGCTGCTCGGCCGAGAAGCCGGTGCTGCTGTTCCCGTTGCTGCAAGTCCACTTGATGCCATGAACTGCCGGGAAAGAGGGGGAGACAGAGACGTCAGCCAGACAGCCACACAGACCAGCAGACGGCTAGCACCGGCCACCACCTCGCCAGCTCGCTTTACTGGCACTGCAAGGGAGAAACACCCTCACACTTCATCATTCCATATACTCCTGCTAATCAGTACTGGCTTAAGTTTATCCAATGTAAATACTCCTAAGCCATTCTTTTAATTGTAAAATGTATGTTATATGTTGCTTATACCAAAAGTTACTTAAAAGAAAACACTAAGTTACAGCGGACAACAATTTCAATGTCAAAGAACCAAAAACCCACTTACCTCTTATATTTTTACAATAGAAGTCAACTGGCAGGTGCATTGGGGTCTATTATGGGCACTTTAAGTGAACAGTTTTCTGTTCCTTTACAATGAACAGGGAAATTGGTGTCTGTGGTAACTGTGACCGAAGCTACAGGTGCAACTGACAGAGATTAGATTAAAAAACATGGGTGTATTCCCTTAACACTTATTTAATTCTTGGCTTAAGATACAAACATTAAGAGCTAAAACAACAAATAACTATGTGTTTCTTACAAATTCTGTGTTTTAGAGATGCAATTATTGTGTTTAACACTTCAGATGGACCTTTTCCTGTTATGTTTTTGTGAGGTCTGTGGTATTAACTCTTAATTGGTTAAACTCTTATTGGAGGAAACATAGATCTTTTGCAGTCAGCACTAATTCATTGGAAGTGGTAACAGTATGGCTTCACTTTTACAAATCCTTTGCTTTTATTATCAAACGTAGCTTCCTGTGTGCTAAACATGCAGGAATGGGATAAGGTGGCACCAGTTCTAGTCATTTAAATGAAGAAGCTGGTGAAAATGTTTTAGAATTGAAACTCTTTAAATGTCTGTTATGTCATCATCATCATCATCATCATCATCATCATCATCATCATCATCATCATCATCATCATCATCATCATGATGGAGGGGCGACATTTGCATTTCTGGAGAGCTGTTTTCTTACAGTTTCTGATATAAAAGTACTATACAAAGCAAAACTGACAACCCATGTTTTAAATGCTGACTCATATCCAAACAGACCTTTTCCCCATAATATAGTTACATATGACACACATATTACAAACATATTGGAATAGTGTTAGTTTATGTGCTTTGGTTTTTTTAATACTATTTTTAGTATATATATGTTAATTTGCTGGGAAAATGTAAACCTCATTCTAAGGAATGATTTACAGAGCAGTGGAGTTCAAACACACACACACACACACACACACACACACACACACACACACACAGGGCACATAAAACAAACTTGATTTTTTCATGCTTTTAGGAGCTGTGCACTTATTAGTCCAATCTGCCTTTCTATTACTGCAAAATGATTATCCTTCAGTCATAGCTGCTTTGGGTAGGTTACACTAAAACACAGGCAGGTTCAAGTTACTTTTTTTATTTCCTTTTCACAAATGCTTAATCACACTTTGTTCTGAATACATTCATTCGTCCCTCTTTGTGTGTATTCTAGAACTAAATGTCAGTGCTTTTTCTTCTAATAGTAATCTGTATGCAGGCATGTAATACAGCACATAATGCAATCGGTCGTTCTGACTGGTTGCTACTAAGCTCATTTGCTTAATGCTGAGTCAAAATGAGAAGGTGGGTATCAGAGGTTTAATATAGGTTTGAAATAGAGTTATAGGTCCTCTTTCACCATTAGCACAGAACGTATACATACAGAACATACACAACATTTTTTTTTGTTTAAATGATGGATAACATTTTAGCTGTGTCCTTGCTAATAAGTTTTTGACTGTAAGTCAATTGTTGTTTCCTAATTCAGAGATGAGGGACCTCCAATCATGTGACATTCAGGAGAAAAATGCAGGTGTACCATAAACCTTAATTTTATGTATACATGCACTGCTATAATTACTCTGTCTGACCTACAGTACTGTGTCTCTGCAACTTGTTTAAAGCCATTGTTCTCAGTGTCTTATTTCTTCAGCATACCAACACATTTTGGAGAACATCATGCTTCTAACTTTGTGGACACAGTTTGGGGAAGCAGCTGTTCTATTCCAGCATGACTGTGTCCCAGTGCACAAAGCAAGAGATTGCCGGGCCTTCTCATCCAGCATCAATGCCTGGCCTCATAAATACAGAAAGAATGGGCTCAAACTCCCACAGAAACTCCAGAATCTTGTGGAAAGCCTTCCAAGAAGAGTGAAAGCTGTTGTAGCTGCAAAGGGGAGGACATGTCATTAATGTCATTAAAGTCCCTTTTGATGTAATGGTCAGGCGTCCAATTTGTGTGCTTCTGTCCAAATTCTGTACAGTTTATATATAACTAGCAGTATACCAGTATTAATATCAAGCCCTCTGTGTGTGACAGTGACATCTGCTGGATGGCTCTATGCACTACGTCTCCTTACAGGAGCCTTGCTGAGCCTTGCTGAGTATGCTGGGAAGGGATTGGTACTGGAGCTGAACAAGACGTTGACAAAGAGCAAGAGCTACTCAGCTATGTTACCTGTTCCTTATTCTGAATTCTGAAAGTGCAGGAGCATGTACCTCATCAATAAAGACCATCCTTCTTAATCTGCTGGAATGGAAACAAACATGACTAACAATTGATTCAATCTAATTAGCGAGATGCAGAGAATGGCTTGATAATTAAAATGATAGCAAACTATTTCCTATGTGATGAGAAGGGGAACGAAGAGAAGGCAGTTATTTCATTATTATCATGAATAGGGCTGTCACTAATGATTATATTAGTACTCAAGCAGCCTGCCAATTATTCTTAATCAAGTTGAAAAAAGAGCAAACAATTTCTTGACAGTCTTAACAGAACCAAAAAAGACCACACATAGCCTTTTTTAAAGAAAAGAGTTAAACAAGAAAGCCCTAAAATACACACAAATGTATGTAAACATACAAGACCACTGCTATAACTTTTTAAATCAGCATCTCTATGAGTATGACCAACATTCCATGCCAGTGTCTGTTAAATTCTTAGACAAACACCACATTCTGCTTTATGAGGTACTAATTAGTGATCACCTGAGTCACTTATTCAATGAGGAAAAGTATTAAACACTGCTGTAATCAACACTCTATTCTTACAATGTGACCAGTTGGATGGTAAAACACTACTAGAAGTAGTAATTATTGAATTATTGAAGTTCTATAAACACTGCATTGTTACTATTGTTTTGATGTTTTGTCATTCCCTTCAATATTATGCTTTAAAGAACAATATATTCATTTGGAAATTAGGAGAAATATTGGCAACAGTTCTGCAAAACTAAGGCAAATCTGTTTAGTTCAATACCTGCATCTATGAAAGATAAAAGCCGAGAGACTGCAGTGGTCGGTAGAATCAAAAGGGAGACCCATCATCCTCTGGTCAACATCATAGAGTAAATGAGAATGATAGGATACCTCTATGGAGATCACTAACAATATATATGAGACAGAAGCATACAGACAACCACTGAGCAAGATAGTCTATAATTAACAGTAGCAAAATCAAAAAGAGCAAATTCTAAAGCTTTCTAGAACATAACCTACACACACTTCTGAACTGGAAGCATTCTGCAGAGACAATCAAATACACAAAAACAGTCAGTCAACTACAATAAATGTTTGGCTGTTATTTTAATATTGTTTGGCTGTTATCTTACTGAACTGAAGGGCAACCAGACTTATGCACATGTTAAATTTTTTTTGTTACATTAAATTAATATATTTAATGAAGACATCTTTACGTCTGTAACGCGGTTAGGGGTACTAGGTAGTGCTGTGGGCAATTGTTGTCTCATCAGAAACAGTCCCTAGTTATAGTAATGATATAATGTCATTCCATGATATAAAGTCATTCCATGCCTGCTTTGAAAGGTCCATTTATCTGACTTGCAAACCAACCAATTACAAGCTGCTGTTTCTGCTTGACCTGGAAGACCTAGGTAACACAGGTTTATGCATTGACCAACATAATGATCTAATTTACTTCACTTAAATTGAACTGAACTGAATTGACTTGAATTGACTTGATATTACTTGCTTCAAACTAAGCTGACAAATAACTTTTAAAGATGGACTACTGTGAGTGGTGCGTAAAGAAAGCAACATCTAGCAAATAGCTAGCAAATAGCTATAATTTAGCATGATTTAAGGTTGTTTCCCAACAGACTGCTAAAATCAGTGCACAGTTGAAAGGTAGCAAGGTTGGCGTTGAGAGGTGACCTCAACTATAGTAAATGACATACCCTAGTGTTCATCAGGTTCTATTTCTGCTTGGAAGAGATTATAATATGCATTATCACCACCCACATTGCTAACTAATCACCGCTGATTCATTGAAATGGCAAATTTGAATTGTAATAGCCCTAATCAGAAATTATATAATAATCATTATGTTAAATGAAAGGTTAGAAGTAGACTCTCAGTCTGTACAAAGGTGCATGTTTAATATTCAAAGTGTAAAAAGAATGTGAAATGGCAAATGATGCGACCTCACATAACTCTGAATAACCCAACAATGGCCCAGTGCACATGTGGGCCACTCTGGTAGGCACATTTCATCTGAGTATCTAGTGCATAACTGACTCATTCAAAATGCATGATTTGGATGTTGGTGAGCGAGGACAGAAGAGTCAGCAGATCCTCAGTTTTCCTCCTCTCAGTGAAAAATAACCCTTGCAATAGCACTCCCCAGCCTCTAGATGGGAGTATGATACCACAAAGGATTCATTATGGCAAGAAGGTCAGTGAAAGTGATTGTAATGTGAGCGGTGTTTGCTTGCCCTTTCCTTATTGCCACAGCACATCATGAAGTTAATGACGCAGTCAAGTGTGTTGAGATTTAAAAGTCAGTCAAATATTACGGACACTTTTACGGACTACAGAGGAAATGGTTTTGAATGGTCACGGCCTAGCAATCCCACTCGCTTAGCCACTCGACGGACTTGTCTGCACAAGACGAGACTAAAATTGAGTCTGGGACATAGCAGAAAGTCTTGCAGTATGACTTTTTAAACTTTCATCTCACTCACAGTGTGACTTTATCATTCTGTTTGAGGCATACATCGAAAATGACAGCTACCTGTCAATGTATTGAGCGAGTCAATCTTCTGTACAGGGGCCTCAAGGAGTCTTGTCAGACCCACTCAGGAGCGATCTTCAGAAGTGTCAGCCCTACGACCGTTCTCAGTTCTCCTGTGGTGGCGGGGTGCCGTGCACAACTTTCCCCCCTTTACCCCAAAAGTCAAGCCCCAGAAGGGCATTTTTGGTTTTCTTGACAAGATATTGTTAGATATAAAAATTGACAAAAGTCCAGACGAAGCTTTAAAGTTTAAAGAATCCCACTGATTCTTCAAACTTTCTGCATAATTCAGTAGGTGAGATGCAAACAAGGTCATTCAGAGAAGTTTGCTGTGAAATGCTTCACTACAGAGAAATTTACCAAATGATTTCAATCCATTGGTGGACACAGGAACCAAACACATATAGCTATTTAATTTTCTATCCAAAATGATCAGTTAATCTACATGTAGCTACTATATTTTTATATTCAGTAATGATGGTAAAATAGTGGTACATTTGGAAAAACATCTTTCTTTGAGGACTGTTTCACCTCACAATGCAATGAATGGCTTTAAAATTTGTTTTAGAGCAAAACAATTATAAAAACTCATGATAAAATTATTTCTCAGAGACCAGTCAGTGTATTCATAATCATTTTATGTAATAATGTTCTAAGAGGGAGCCTTTAGAGGCACTGAGCTGTTCAGATGTCTGCTTGCTGTCACCACCTCCAATATGACTTAGTGAGCTTCTCTATAACAGAGGGATTTTAATGAAACTACTAAATAATTTTATTTCATATCAGTTGAAATATACACAAATTTTGAAAAATCAGTGAAATTCCCATAAAACATGGTTTATCACACTATTTTTAAGTGATACTATAATTAACACGATACAACGAATACTACTTTTAACCAGTCCAGCGGTGGCTGTAATACACTGTCAACTGCCATAAAAAGAAGAAGAAGCAGCCTGTTGCAGCATGTTGTAGCATAACTGCTCTGTGTCTTGTCTTCGTATTTTAGCGTTTTACCTGCCCCCACACACAATTTTCAACAGTTATCTCAGTTTATTTAGTATTAGTAAGCTGTGCCCTGTCTAAACATGTGGGTAGAGAGAGT
>JBBPDB010000134.1:9037031-9049931 GCA_037974465.1 Brachypetersius altus
ACACACACACACACACACACACACACACACACACACACACACACACACACACACACACACACACACACACAGATTGCAGGTCCAGATAGAGAGATGGGGCTGGAGCAGTGGTTTGAGTCATATCTGAAGCTTTGTCAATGGTAAGTGGTCGATAAATTCCCCCTGCTGCTGGTGTGTGCAGCCTCCCCGCCTACTTCATCAATCTACTGCTATCTCTCTCTCTCTCTCCTTCTCTTTCCCTCGCACACACACACATAAACACACACACCAGCAAACAAAAAACAGCTTTGAAGCATGACCATACAGCAGAAACAGGAGCAATGGCATGATGGCACACCTTTAAAAAGGTGAGTTTTTCACTGGTTGATGGAGCTGTAGTTATGGATACAATGAGAACCTCAATTATTGCAAAAGGTTTGCTGCTTGGGGAATGTATCACTATGGTGATACAGTGATGCCATCTTTCAAATAACCCCTTAAACTCTAAGGATCTGTAGGCAACTTCACACTCACAATCACATAAAGCACCGTTCTAACATAGATAATGAATCATTCACAGCCGGTACTGGATATAATAAGTACATCTGATAAAAGCACCACACCTATATAATTCTGCTGATTGCTGAAAAAAACAGCTTTGGTCACTTTACATCCGGCTACTATTTTTGCTGGAAGAATTATGGCAATACTGAAAAATTAGACTTGAAAGCATGTCCTTGCTTTGCTTCTTTACTTCGCAGTTGTAACAGCGACAGAACACTTAGGGTTGTGTGTTCTATTGCAAGACTATTAATAACAGAATAACCAACCAAGAGTTTAAGGGGTTAAAAATAGTGAAGGCTGTGGCAGTCCGTAGCCACATGCTGGCAGGTTTGAGCCGTCTGCTGGTCCTGCTGAAGCGGCCCTCCACTCTAAACCCTTAAATAAAGAATATTCCCTCAGTTGTAGATGACAGATGATGTGACAAGAAGGTTCCACTTCTGGGTTAGGCTTTAGAGCCAGGTAAAAACATTCCTTACAGCCGTTCCCAGGTCCTATATGAACGTGTTCTGGGTACAAAAGTTACCCTACAGGCAGAAGCAGACAATTCCCATGAAGTTTGCACAATTCCATCAAGTTTTTGCACAATTCCATCAAGTTTGAACAATTTCCCCTTACTTCTAACATAATCAGTCAACAACAACATAAAGTTTGCTTCTTTAGTTGTGCACTGGAGTTACTGTTTCCAACAGTGGCTTGTAAGGCCAAACAGACGAATGCTTCTCAGTGTAATATGTTAAATACAATCCATATAGCCCCCACTGTTTACCAAATATGGTCTCCTCCTCCTTATACTATCTACAGTAAGTATTGATTTTATGTATATCATTGTGTTCCTTGTGGAAGCCCAGTATTACTTGTGTTACGTGTACAGTACTGCTGATGGAGTTTCACAAATCCTGAAGGAGAATTCTGGAACCGAACCTGTGTTCTCCATATACATAAACATTTATATGAACCAATGTATTGCCTCCTGATACACTAGGTTACATGCTTCAAGACGACTGATGCTGCTGTTTTAACCAAGCCTATATTGTATGCTTTCATCACTAGGAACATACAATACATACAAACTAGCTAACACTGGTACCAGCATATGCATATCACCTAGTGATATTTCTAATTATTCAAAGACACCTGTGTCCACATAAACACACAGAAACAACTGCTACAATGAGCTAAGGCCCCCGTCACTTTATTAAAAACTCCTTCAGCCTCTCTTAGTGCATGTGCATGACTAACTCTTGCCTTCACCAAGTAGGCTAATCACGCTAATGGCTCCATTACTCCCACAAGTTCTCCTGAGAGATTATCATCAACCAGTTTACCACAACAACTGGCTTACACTGAACACACCCAGCTATTCCAGAACCCCACTTCCCACAAGTCTTTTGTCTTTCTTTCACTTTAGCAGTCCAGTTCTCCCAAACCGCCCATGAGCCAGCCTGTTGAGGCAGAAAACTTCTCTGAAGCTCTTTGAAGAGACAGAATCAACTTTTCCTCCAACCGTCTGTCCAGTGGTTATATTAGCATTTTAATTTTGCAGCGCTAGGTGCCAGATTGGAGGGGGGAGGAAAGAAAAAAAATGGCAGGACAGTCAGGGATGAATATTTCAAGGTGTTTGCACAATAGCTACGGTACATTTGAAAAAGCCAGACAGATTTCATCTCCATCTCAAACAAGAGGGAAATTGGATTGCGTTTTCTCCCCCATGTAGGCTAAAATCTATTATTTTTGCACACAAGGTTCTATCTGTTTACTTTTTTCCAGAGTTTGATGGAGAGAATAATCAGAGTGTAAAGCACTGCATCTGCACATTGCAATTTACATCCACTGTACCGAACGATTTTGTGTGAAGTACATAATCAGCGGGTCAGGGCTGTGCACTACTAGAACTTGAACAAAACTACAGATGTGACTGTAACTTGTGTAAGAGTGAACACTTTGGGAACACTTCACTGAAGGCCACGGCTGACAAGGCTTCATTATATGTAAGTAAACCTTACATAACAACTGGTACAAACCTACATACACATGCATAAGGACTTACACCAACTATTGCTATAAGACAACGGACTTGATGCTTGTTATAATCAGCTTCTATAAATCTTTATGAAGGTTTCAAGTAAGTAGTCATAAAAGTTTACAAGAAATCAGATACGACTTAGAATAAAGCCTTGTTACATTAACATACAAAAAAATGAAGAAAGTAACATTTTTAGATCACTTATTTTGGAAATTTCTGACAATGACAATATACAGACAATTAAAAATTTGCACACATTTGACTGAGTGTATGTTTTTAGAATCTTTTAGAATCTTTGCGCTTAATCCATAGATTCCTTGCCAGAAGTGCAGCAAATAACCAAAGTTATTGTAACTGAGACGGTGATAGTGGCCTAGTGGGTAAGACACTTTTCTTTGAACCTGATGACCACAAAGTTGCAGGTTCAAACCCCCACTTGCTAATTACTGTGAGTTGTTTTGGACGAGGGCATTTTAAAAAACAATAATAACCACAAAAACTATTATAATAATAACAGCTACTGAGGTTTTAAAAATTGCATCACATGTAAATGCCCATGAAGAGCAAAAATGCCCAAATTTCTTTAATTTTAGGATTTAGAGACAAACCAAAAAAACAGAAGATCTCTGAACCCGGGAGAAATGGGCAGGGATAATCTACAGAGGGAGGGGGTCTAAAGAGTGGCAGAGTGAAAGAGCAGCAAACGGCAAATGTTTAGGAGAACAAACACTGTTTTTTAACCTTTATATTTGTTGAAATCAGATTTTCCCAATATGCTCTATGAGCTAAGGCTTATGCTCAACACACACACACAGCAAAAATAAAGAATTGTTTTCTGTGAATACTATATTAGTGTCCAATCATTTGACTGCTGCTCCATCACACACTATGCACTAAGTACACGGATTCTTGTGTTTGCATGTCAGTGACGGCACGCTGCCTGAGTGTGTTGGATCCTATACAACACCCAGGTGTATAAACACTCCAGCTTGATGATTTTATTTCACACTGACAAGTGTTTCTCACAGAGAAAGCGAGAATCTAATTGCAGTCAGAAATAGATGTTATTCTTCAGAAATAGATGTTATTCTCACTCAAAAGCAGAAAGCCAACTGTCTAATGGAGTTTTCCAATGTGGGTGGAAAGAGACTATCATTTACATCCATGCCATGACAGTTTGTTGGGCTTTAAAGACTCAGTGTGCTCTGAGAAAAGTGATACAATGGATTCACTCCTTTCAGATTGTCATGGATTGGCCAGTGGCCGGTTTAGGGCCACTGCTTTTTTGTTAATATTTCAAGTCTGTTTTTGCTCAGTTCTGTATTCTGGGGGGCTTTTTATTTCTGGGTTTTGCTTTTGTCACGTGTCTGTTAGGTTTTCATGTGTCACATGCCTTACGTTGTCAGCTGTTTTCTGTTTATGTGCTCCTTAGTTCACAGCTGTCTTGTGTTTTCCCTGATTCTGTTATGTATTTAAGCCTGTTTCTGTTAGTCCTTCCTCATGTGTCCATCGCCTCACGCCTCACTCGTTTTTCCTTAGCCTGTACCCTGATGCCTGATTCCTGTTTCCTGTTGTCCTGAAGTCTGATTCCTGTTCTTGATAGCCCCTGTGCCTGGTTTGGTTTGGTTTATTTTCAGTTTGTAAATAAAGAGTATCGAGCATGGATCCCTGGTCTCCGACTTGGTCCTTGCCCCGAGGTAGCTCAGAGTCGTGGGCTCGCGCCCTCGACTCTGACAATAGTTAAAGGTATTTAACTGGTTTGAAAAGATAACAGTACCGGCAGTAAAATTTGTTCTTCAAGGTTGCAGACAGGTGTCAATGAAAATAAAGACTTTTTGTGTTCTGTGATTACTGTTCTTCACTACAGGTTAGGTAAACGAATGTTCTAGCCAGTAGGTTCCCTATGTACATTTACTTTGATGTTAATGTATGAAATATACAAGTGAGTGTACTATGACTGGAGTAAAGAGACCACTTTTGTGTCCCTGTCACTGTCAAAATGAAACGCCAAAACCTACGCCTCTGGATGGACAACAATGAATTAATTAATCACAGAAAGCAAGGAATCAGCCTTGTGTCCAGTTTGCAAGGCCCAATGAAAAAAAGTGTCATTATCACACCAGATAATAACACATACATAATAATAATACTGAACAGCAAGTAAGAGACGCTTCACATACCAAAACATATCCTGATTTATGATGGATCCACTCCAGTTCTCGAGAGATACACTATATGGACAAAAGTTCTGGACAACACCATGCTTCCAACTTTGTGGACACAGTTTGGGGAAGAACCTTTTCTATTCCAGCAGGACTGTGTCCCACAAAGCGAGCTCCATAAAGACATGGTTGGATGAGTTCAGTGTAGAAGAACTTGACTGGCCCACACAGAGCCCTGACCTCAACCTCATCCAACACCTTTGGCATGAACTGAAACGGAGATTGTGAGCCAGAACTTCTCGTCCAACATCAGGTCCTGACCTCATTAATGCTCTACAGAATGAATTGGCACAAACTCCCACAGAAACTCCTGTGAAAAGCTTGTGGAAAGCTTTCCAAGAAGAGTGGAAACTGTTCTAGCAACAAAGGGGGGAACAACTCCATATTAAAGTCTATGCATTTGAATGCAATATCATCTAAGTGCATGTTGGTGTAATGGCCAGGTGTCCCAATACTTCTGACCATACAATGTACCTCCAAAAGTACCTTGAGATGCTGTTTATTCAGAAGAGGTGGAGGAGGTAACTGAGGTCCTGAAAACTGTCACTATACTGATGAGCAGTGAAACCACAGCCTCAGTTTCAATTATCCTGTCTCTAAAAACAAACATTATTTAATCCATGGGATCTAATCATACACCGCAGTAAAAGTCCCACCTATAGTAAAAGTCTTGAGCTCCTTTCGTTTCATGTTGGTGTGAAAATACCATTGCATCCCTTTCCTGTCTTCTCTTTGGCATTTCGAGTAGATTAAATGAAAGGATTGGGACTAATGTTTTACTGCAAAGTGCCTAAAGACACAAGGAGTCTAGATAAAGGAGTTTCAACCTCTCAGCATTCAGCACCACCAGTATACTGATCACCGCCTGATCATCTGGAATCATCTTCTCCTGTTTCTTCACTGGTTCAGAACTTGTTTTGTTCTGCTTGAATGATTCATACGTAGGTCATTATGTGGCTTAACAATCAACTGGTCAGGTTCAGGGACTGAAACGAAAACTGGTCAGGTTCAGGGACTGGTCTTTGAAAGTCATTCAGGTAGCCTGGAGAACTATTAAAGCCTACATTAAAGACATACAAAGAAAGTCTGTCTCTTTGGAAAATATGAAGAAATGACTGGCAGCTTAAAACCTTTGCACAGTACTGTAAATGGTGGAGAAAAATGAGTTTTGTTAGTAGGCTGTGGCAATATTAACTGACATAATACCTAAACACAGTTAAAAAAAAAGAAAGATACACTATATGGACAAAAGTATTGGGACACACCTGTTTTTCAGGGTTTGGACTTGACCCCTTACTTCCAGTGAAGGACAGTTATGCTTCAGCAGAACAAGACATTTCGAACAACGCCATGCTTCCAACTTTGTGGACAGTTTGTGGAAGAACCTTTTCTATTCCAGCATGACTGTGTCTCAGTGCACAAAACAAAATCCACAAAGACACGGTTGTATACTTTCCCAATACTGTTGTCCGTATAGTGCTTCTGTTCTGTGTAAATGGATTTTTAGCCAGTATCATCTGTTCACACTTTAAATTCATAATAATAAAATTTATCAAACTGTGACAAAACCAAGGCATGCATTAAACCTCTTTTGCACACTGTTGCACTATTAACACTTACACACTCCCACTCCTTCGCACACTCTATCACCCACACAGCAGCAGCACCGAGTTGAAGAGTTGATCAGGTGATCATGCTGTTTTCTGCCAGGTATGATCAGCAAATCCACAAAATTACACCAACAATAAACACTGCTAGTGTAAAATGTATAAAATATCTGTTTATTCCAGTAGAACAGTCGGACCCTCTCAGCAGTGTGAATGGCTTTCATTTTCTTTATGCACATACTGATCTCTAAATCAGACCCTCTGTGTCTGAGGTAAGAGCTATGAAAATGCAGATAAGCTGGAATTTCTTCTGGGAAACTGACCAGCGCAGTTTGGGGAAGACCCTTTTCTATTCCAGCGTGACCGTGTCCCAGGACACAAAGCGAGGTCCATAAAGACATGCTGGAGGAGTTCAGTGTGGAAGAACCTGACTGGTCCACACAGAGCCCTGACCTCAACCCCATCCAACACCTTTAGGATGGAGATTGTGAGCCAGACTTTCTCATCCAACATCAATGTCTGACCTCATAAATGCTGTATAGAATGAATGGGCACAAATTCCCACAAAATCTTGAGGAAAGTCTTCCAAGAAGAGTGGAAGCTGTTTTAGCTGCAAAGGGGGACCAACTCCATATTTAAATCTATGTATCCGAATGCAATGCCATTAAAGACCTTGTTGGTGTAATGGTCAGGCACCCCGATACTAATACATGTTATGGACTGGTTTGTTGTTTGTATAAATGCTGTGCGTAGGTTAAGAGCAGGGGTTGCATTGGCAGCATATGGCACTCAGATTATCAGCTTACCTGACTGGGCAGGTGACTCAGAGAGCCCCGCCTGATCAGGCAGATCGGCTAATTGATTAGGCAGCAGGGACTTACCACTGCAATCCTATTCTCCTCTAAACACACACACACACACACACACACACACACACAAATGCCACTCTGTTCATCTCCCAACAACCTGCCCTCTCATAAACACCTGTTATGGACTTGACCGAACAGAGAAAACAACGGTATCATTTCATTAAAAAAAAGGTTAATATTTGGCACGGTCCGTTCCATGACTTGTCTTTTGTCTTTTAACTTTTCACCTTTGTTACAATAACATAGGAAAAATATGACAACAGACAGACACCACTAACTTCAGTTTTTCTATTATAAGACTCTGGGCTCTAGCCTGAGGTCACCTTATGTACACATACAATCTAGACCTGCCGTCACCTGTAAACACATGTTGAGTGCCAAACGCAACGTGGCCTTACCCAACCTGTCTTAACTCTTTTTATTCTGCTTCATGCACCTTTTATAGTTATTTCCCACGTTCCCTGTCCACCACAGCACTGTAGTCTGTAGTGTGAAATGGAAGGTATACAATGACTAGTAGAAATCAGCACCATAACTGACCAGCCATCCATTAATGTCCACTATTCTTTGTGGTGTAATATAAAAACGTGCCACACTTTCACATAAAGTTGCGTTAACAGTCATATAGGTGCCAAATAGTACAGTTTTGTTTCACTGTGTGCTGTGCATATGGTTGAAATGACAATAAACCGACTTTTTTAATGGACAGGCAGCATCTACACATTTCAGGGCTATGGGATCTTTAACAGACGTTTTACATTTCATAAATCTTCGCTCTGTATGACTGAAGCAGTTCTTGTCCAGTTCTATCAGAAAACCAAACTCCAGAATCCAAACCAACCAAAGCATCCCAATGTGTTTTAGTATTTTAGTATCTCTCAGTGCTTCCTCCCCACATTCTTAGCAGCCTCCTCCCCTGCCCTCTGCATGCTTATTAGGGTTCTAGAGCTGAATATACTGTGAATATATTGAGAACACAAAAACCATATGGCACAGGTGCACTATGGCACTACAGCTGAGAAACACTGGCTTATTGTAAAGAAATGCTACACAAATCACACTGAACTGAACTGAAGTCCCAAGCAAAACAACAAAACACTGCACATCTCCAGCTGACCAGCTTGTGGGCGTCAATACATTTACAGTTATCCGCAACATTACAACTGCACCGGTCACCTTTACACCAAAGGAAACATTACAAACAGCTTCACACACAGTCAAAGTTATAACACAAACAGCCAGAACACACTCTGGGCACTGAAGTGCGAACTGATAAAAGATAAGCACAAGCACTGAAATGCACACTTGCCAACATAAACTCTCATTGGATGTTGAAAGCTCCACTGTATGGACAAAAGTACTAGGACAATTTACTTCCAATGAAGGACAGTCTTAATGCTTCAGCACATTTTGGACATTTTGGACTTTGTGGACACAGTTTGGGGAAGAACCTTTTCTACTCCAGCATGACTGTGTCCCAGTGCACAAAGTCCTGACCTAAACCCCATCCAACGCCTTTTAACTGGGATTAACTGGAATGGAGATTGTGAGCCAGACCTTCTAGTCCAACATCAGTACCTCACCTTAAAAATGCTCTACAGAATGAATCGACACACAATGCCACAGAAACTCCAAAATCTTTTGGAAAGCCTTCCAAGAAGAGTGAAATAGCTGCAAAGGAAGGACCAACTCCATTATGAAGTATCTGGATGGAATGTCAAATAAGTCCCTATTGGTGTAATGGTCAGGCATCCCAATACTTTAACTCATGTAGTGTTACACTTCTACTCATTGCGCGAAAACACACATTAGCGAGGCTAAAATGTAAACAGACAGCACATGCACAGACGTTGGAGGTGCGCGCGGACTGGTGAGACCCTCACCTGTGGGGAAGGGGTTGGGCTGCACTGCGTAAAGGAACGCGTGGACCATGTGGAAGAGGAGACCGATGGCACCGGGCTCGTAGTACGCGTGGGTCTCGTACACCACGGAGGGCACGTATCCGAACTCGAGCGCTTGCACCGGGGGCGCGCGGAGCGCCTCGCTCCCGCTTGCGGACTCCTGCTGCTCCTCGCGCGCCCAGCCGCAAGGCGCACTGCAATAAAGCAGCAGCAGCGCGAGACGCGCTTCCCACACCATGGCGAGGTCCCTTATAGAAGTAGTCCAATGATTAAATAGTAATAATACTAATATTCTATTAAGAGAAGGAAAACAAAGCGCGCCTTCAATCAAAAAGAAATCCGAGGTATTCTTTGGACTTCGACATTAAAGAAGCGAAGAAAATGAAGAAAAAGAAAAAGAGAAGGACATGAAAAGAGTAAAAAAAGAGAGTATTTAGCAGGACATAGCCCTCCGTGCGTTCCCCGGGTTCATCAGCTACTCTGCTTTCTGCCTCTCCAGCTCTGGCGCGCGCGCCAGTGTGCGCGTGCGCGTGGACGTAGGGAGGTGTGTGGTGTTAAGGAGAAAGGATGATATCACTCAATTTCTATCAGACCTGATAGCAGGTGATGCACTGAGGCGGGTGTCTGAGCATCATCACTGAAATATTTACCAGTACTGGGCGTTATGATGAAGATATTATAATATATAAACTATCTGGACGAATGTATTGGGATGCCTGACCATTCCACCGTCAGGGACTTTAATAATATTGTGTTCAAATACATAAACTGAAATATGGAGTTGGACCCCCATTGATGTTGGAGAAGGTCTGTCTCACAATCTAGGTTCCAGTCCATCTCAGAGGTGTTGGATGGAGTTGAGAACAGGGCTCTGTGCAGCCATTCACCTAAGCAGCCATTCACCTAAGTTCACCTACAATGAATTTCTACAATGAACCAACCTTGTCTTTATGGACCTTGCTGTGTCAACTGGGGCACAGTCGTGCTGGAATGGAAAAGGTTTCCTCTGCCTCTCTACCTCATCATATCTCACCTGCCTCTCTACCTCACAGTTTCGCACCTGCCTCTCTACCTCACTGTATGTCACCTCTCTCTCTACCTCACCTGTCTCTCTACCTCACTGTATCTCACTTAACGTCCCATTTTTGTACTTGCAATATTTATGTTCTATTTTATAATTGTTTAGTTTTAGCCTTTAGGTATCTCTTTAATTTATTGTAGCATTGTAGTTTTATTTCTCTTCATTAAGTCTTTGTTGAGTCTCAAATATTACCTCTGCATGTAGTTGCCTGCCTTGAACTTCTAGACAATGTTTGCACAGATGACATCGTTGTTTTTTTAAACCTCAGTGTTGAATTTATGTATATAGTGTTGAAAGAACCCCACAATTATTACAGAGCTCATTTGTTCCCAGCTGGGACTTGAATAACAAGCATGATGTATTGATACATGCATGAGTGTTTAGTGTTCATTTCACACTGTTGACGCTGTTCAACACCGGAGATCCTGCTGTGGCATAAAGAATACAGACTGAACAAGCAGTCTCTTGAATAATCAGCTCATTCACTCTCGCTGCCTTTCTGTACATGTGGGATTGTATGTGTGTTGCCTGCGCTTTCTCATACACACACAAAGATCTGTGAACTAATGCACAGACAGAGCCCCCCTGAGTTGGGCTCAGGTTTCTCTCAGTATAATAAGACAGTATCTGCCACAATCCTCTGATTTAAACACCATTGAAATCCCTTTCCCTACTGCATAGCAAATCCAGGCAGCCTTCCATAGCAGTAGGAATCATTCAAGCTGTTACAATGAACGATATACATACGGATTTCCCATATAAACCTCCGGTGTGAGTGTGTGTATGTATGCTCCTTTCTTATTAACAACCCTAAACCAGCAATAATAGCAAATTCAACCACCTTTTTTATGGCATTATCTCAATGAGACTATTCTTAGTTTCATTAGATCAGTGTGCAGTGGGGTTTGACAACATAACGGTATACATTTCAGATTAAGTAATAATAATAAAAACATTACACAATCACTACAAGTTAACCACTTATCAGTTGATGTGATATGGTCACATTTAATTTTAAACTGCCAGCTTTAATTTTAGGTTATCTGCAACGCTACTGATCAGCCACAACACTGAATAACATTGATTATCTTTTTTCAATGGCACCTGTGAAGGGGTGGGGAATATTAGAGAGTAAGCTGTCACTTCTTTAAGTTGATGTGTTGAAATCAGGAATAATGGACGAGCATAAGGATCTGAGAAAGACTGTGAACTGTGATGGCTGGATACTGGGTCAGAGCTTCTCCAGAATGCTTTTGGGGTTTTCCCAGTATGCAGTGGTTAGTACCTACCAAAAGTGGTCAAATGAAGGACAACCAGTGTTACAGGCAGCAACAGGTTTATGGGCATCCAAAACTCTGGAAAAGTTCATACTGGCTATAATAGAAAGGTGTCAGAACACACAGTGCTTCGTGACTTGCTGCAGACCAGTCGGAGTACCCATGCTGATGCCTGTCCACCACTGAAAGTGCTTACAGTGGGCACATAAGCATCAGAACTGGACCATAGATTAATGTAAGAAGGTGACTTGTTCTGATGAAACACATTTCTGTTTCTTTTTTTACATGCTTTACAGCTTTGTGTGTGTTTTCCTCTCTGGGGAAGAGGCGATATCAGGGTGGATTGTAATGAAGTCAAGGCAGCAGAGGAAGTGTGACGCTCTGGACAATGTTCTGCTGGGAAACATCGCCATTAGAGAGTAAAGCTGCCATGAAAGGGTGTACTTTTTCGAAAAGAGTGTTCAGGTAGGTGTTATGTGTCAGTAACGTCCACATAAATACCAGGACAAAGAAAACTGAATGGTGAATGGTGCTTGATCTATTTTTTACTGATTATTTGCACATAACGTAATCATAAGATATCGACGTATGGGTCAATTAATTCAAGTTTGCGAACTACGTAGGCTACTGACTGGGAAGATCTCCCACTCCAAAGTATGGAACGGGGTGGGGAGGGGAATGGGGTTAGCCTGATCTGGGGTCTCCCAACTGGAAGCCTGAGATAGGGGATGTGGAAATAGCTTAGTATAGTAATAATGCAGTAAGTACAATCAGTCACATTAAACAAAATATTATTCAAAAAACTGAATATATAGTTTTACAGCCATGTTTTCTGCAGAGATATTGAAAGTAATATAAAATCTTTCTGCTCACCACCAAGATGAATTAGTTTAGTCTAGACTTTTTGATGGTAACAGTGTAAACATTCGAATGTCCATTGTATTTGTATTTACATATTTTGGCTTGTTCTTGTAACTTCTTTTTGAAAAGAATTGTTGCTTATATTGTTATAGTTTTAGATGTTGTGTTTGTGAATAGCAGTGGGTTTTTTTTCTTCCAGTGTGTTTTCTAAAGGAGTGGTTCACTCATCGTGCCATACAAGACAAAATGAACAGGAAACAGTGTTGGGTGCATTCATATCAATAAGCCATTAGAAGAAAGACAGACTCTGTTAGTAGGGCTGAGCCGTGGAAAGAACCCTTTCAGAACAGATCGGAGCTTCGCCAAAAGTTTAGCAGACATGATTACAGTTCTCTCTTCTCTTCTCCCTCTCTCTCTCACACACAGACAGTTTATCTCTAGGCTGTCAGGGATTAGAGTCCCATGCTTCAAGAAACATACTTAAACTAAAACATTTTATATATTTATATATATATA